>JAATLQ010037485.1:0-55263 GCA_013421005.1 Heliconius erato x Heliconius himera
TGGGAATGAAATGCTCGCTCCAGTCTGTTTCAAAGGTATCATTGTCACAAATAATTAAATATGTATTTGTTTAAAATTGATTTTAAAAAATAGGTCCCGCTGAGTTTCTTGCGCCGGTTCTTCTCAGGTCTGAGGCATTAATTTTAGTGAACTGGTGGTAAATTTGACGTTCAAAAAATGAAGCATGTAACTTCTTATTTTGAATAAAATTATTTGAATTTGAATTTGAATTTGAATTAGTCATTCATTTATAATTTTATATTAATCAATTATAGAAATGTAATGTTATATAATCGTCTTTAAACGAGTTAGTTAAAATAACCTTTAAAGGTAAAATTTTCTTCTCTGGTTAAATCCATCGTCAGGTGGCCGGGTCTATCGAGTTGCAGAAAAAAGACCTCTTCCTGTACTGTAAATATTTATAAAGAAAAGGTCGAAAAAAATATTTTTTTAAACTGCTTTAGTAAACTTAACGAAGATATTTCATTCCGAAAATAATAAATGACATTCAAAAATCCCATTGATTTTCCCATAAAAAAAACTTGACGCCCTAAGCCTTTATATAAGTGCGTGTAGCCAGGTAATTATTTTTACAATTACTAAAATTATCTCGTTTTTTTTCTCCCAAGAAAAACAATGTTAAAATATTATTTTCTAACTATGTTAAAGTGTAATAAACTTGTCTGTATATCACGAAAATATTTGCTGCATAATACAATTTAAAATTCAAATAGTGCTTTGCCTGGCCAGTGCAAAGCCCAAACAGAAAACACGCACGATACGTCAGTGGTGCTTTATAAAGAACGTGATTTTATTGCTTTCAACTATTGCCCGAGCAGAACGAGGATATAGTAAGTAAAAAATAGGAATAAAAGTGACTCTATAAAAAAGATTTTATTTCACAGTATTTGTAAAAATAATTCAGGAATTATTTTACGGTGTATTTATGACGTATATATGTTTTTTTTTTCAGCTTTACCCTGTGTCCCATTCATAGCATGGTAGACCTGATTCATAGCAGAGCAAACCTGTAGACCTGGTGTTAAGACACTCTGTTTTTCATTAAGACACTTGTATTCCCCAATTTCCGCCGAATTCTTGATGATGTTATTTTAATAAGGCCTAAGAAATAAATAAATAAATCACGCTTTGCTAGAGTCCACAAGTTTAATTTTTGCAAATTTTGCTTTTCCATTTTTCTCATATTTTCTTTTTAGATCATTAGACACGCACAATACAATGTCTTTGTCAGATACTATCGCGAAGCAATTAGGATATGTCAGATTTTATGTGACATTCGTGTTATCATTCGGTTGAATTGTGAAAGGAATTATTTTGTAAGCAATAATATATTAATATATAATAACAAAAAAATCGTAAAATACAAAAAAATACGCCTTTTTCTATCTAAGATAATAATTATAGCACTAATGTTAACTGTTTATGTCTAGCACTCTGAGACTAAAGCAAGAAGTTAAGATGTACATACGTAATGTAGATTATTCACTGGATTATTTTGCATTTATAATAAGTCGAGATCCCATTGTTTAAATCTGCAGGGATCTGTTTTTTTTAATGAAACTTATATTAATGTTTAAACCAGGCAACCCTGGGCTTGCGGCATACTGAGAGCTGGCAACATTTGTTTTTCCGATTCCTTATGCGATTTTCTTTCAAATGATGTGGGATTCACATAAAAAATATATGGGTACAATTTTCTCTAAAAACGTATAGCGAAAAAATGTCATTAAAGGTGATTGCGGCGGGATTCTTTTAGGCAACCCTAATGTAATCTATTCTACTAGCATCATGTATCATTCTTAAATATAAGTTTCATTAGAAAACCAGATCCCTGCAGATTTAAGCCATAGGATTTCAGGCCATTATTAAAATAATTTGTTTTCTCTTTTTTGTCTGTCTTACTCATGGCGTCCCTGAAAATATTTTTATTGATTTTATATCAAACAGAACACATAGCTAGAAAGTAGTGATTAATATTCTTTTAGAACGTTTTTCAACGTTATAACTTATGAAAATAATAAAAACTAAATAATTACCTTAAGAAAATAACAACACGACATTCTTCTAATGATATCTCGTGAAGACGATTATTTTAAATGTCCTTTTTAGACTGAACCCGGTGTTTGTATAAAATATTCTCATATATAAAGAGGATTCCAAGAAGCGGATTCAAATCTCGCTACATTCAAATTTTATGTTTTTCTAAAAAGTCAGGGATACTTTACCAATATTAACACACCACGTCTACAATAGATAAATCACTCAAAGCATACAGTTTCAGATTTCGAAATGAAATAAAAATATGAAATTAAAAATCTGTAGTGTTTAACTTCATCACAGTTATTTGTATAACGATAATAAGTATTATCATTCATTCATACGAATATTAAAAAAAACCAGCTTCACAGTGTATCCCGCACACAGTAGGATTGGCAAAGGGAAACAAGTGTAAAGACACTCCATTACTCATTTTGCACTGAATTCCCGAGGTACTGCATGTTCGATGACGCAACACAACACCGCGCTTTGTCTCGACACCAGAGCGAACTAATTAAAATATAAATTTAAATAAATATTTAATTTCCTTTTGGGATCGAACCCACAACCAGTCGCGTTAACAGTCGCATACTTCTGCGACATAATGTACACAAAACTTGATGCTTAAATTATTTTTTTTACTTAACGTGAAAATGTGCTATTTACTTTTAATCTCCTTAATAAATAGCGCTTGCCAGCTCGTTTCCTTTTAAACTGTAAGTGGTCTCCAGAGGACCTATTTCAACAAGACTAAAATTTTACTTTTCCCTAATGGTAAAAAATCATAAGCAAAAAAGATTTCACTTACAAAAATATCCTAAAAGTTTTCATCTTATTTCCTAAAATTATTTGTTTTCAATAAATACTTATATTCAATTCAATATTAATTTCAATTGTTACGTGAGTTTTGTTAGAGGCCATCGTGGCGTAGTGGCAGAAGCGCGTGACTGTAAACGCGACAGTTGTGGGTTCAATTCCGACTCGGTATCAGTCGGATCTCGGATCAGCGGACGCGCGGCGTTGGGTTCCGCTGCTAAACACACAAATGAAGCTAAAAATTAGTTTTTTTTTTGTGAAATAGAAAACATTTATTTCTTTTATGAAACATAACGATGGTACTTAATGAGTGAAAAGCGTACATTTATAGTATATAAAAATAAAAATAAAATAAAAAGTATTTTTATTGACAACATTCATAATTATACATTTTATGAGCTACTAACTCCTAAATAAGCATAAACTGTGTTTTAGCATTATATATGCATTATATATTCTTTATTTTCCGCAAGGGTTGTTTTTAAAAGGTTATAATTTACTGGGACCCAGTCTAGAAGGTTCCGAAGAATTCCTATGGATGATGTACCTTTTAAGTACCCGTCACAATCCGAGTGATGGAAACGTTGCCTTACAGATCCCCTAACGCGTCTAACCCATTAAATTAACGTGATACTGGCCGCTCATTTGAGTCCCATTGGAAAATTAGTAATGTCACCAATTAATACAATTCTCCGGCTATTCTAAAATATTTTAGACAATCTACGACATCGATTTTATTCTTATTATCGAAGTAGTTATCCGTGTGTCAAAGCCATAGCCATTTTATACCAAAACTATTAGAAATAATCAATTAAAATCTGGTAGATAGATGTAGTTTTAGAACTGTTTAACGAGTTTTTTTACAAAAATAATGAAATGAAACGGATCGTAACATTTTTTTTTTTCAATTTTAGTTCTACTATTGAAACTGCAATTTCTTATATATTTTGTTATAATTACTTATATATTTTGTTAGTCATACAAACACAATGAAAAATAAAGTTACTTCTTTCCAAAAACATATAGGTAATGGGTACGCTAAATGGCCCTAAACAATATTTGCTAGTACGAACGTTAACGGCGAGCCCGACTCGGACTTGACCACATTTTATGAAATTTGGATGTCACAAATGTAATGGTATTGCTATTCAAGGTTTTCTTTTTTTCATCTTTATAATATCTAAATAAAAAAACATGTGAATGATTTTTATAAAAGAGGGAAGTCATGAATAAAATGTATAAGAGCAAGTGAAATTTATTTACGTGGTTGTCCTTCAAAGGGTTTCATTTCTTTGAAACAAGCATGGGGAAGTCTCTTTTCAATGTTATACTTTCGTTTACGTTTCGTTTCGAATATAATTGTGGTGATCTCTTTAAAATTAAAGAATACCGAAAAAGTCCAGTAGAGGCCAATCGTGGCGCAGCGGCACGAAGTGTGACTGTAAAACCGACTGGTTGTGGGTTCGATCCCCACTCGAGGAGATGAAATATTTACTTAAATTCATATTTCCATTTCTTCGCTCTGGTGTCGAGGTTAAGCGCGGCGTTGAGTTCTGCCACTCAACACGCAATGCCTCCAGAATTCGGCAGAAAGTGGGGAACGGAGTGTCTTAACACTAGGTTCCCTCTGCCTACCTTGCTGTATGAGGGATACAGCGTGAAGCTGATTTTTTAAAAAAGTAATACCTATTCTGTTTAGTTTCATATACCTACATGTATGCCACATTAAAATGTAAGCTCAACAGTGATTTAGCTCTATTCTACAGAATTTATAACGGTTTACAGATTCGAAATGATCGCCTCACTACTAACCATACGCGCCATAATGTTTTATGTATGTGTTTAACCTTCTAAAAATGTAAATAAATGATAGTATTTTTAGGTTTCAGGTGAAAAAACGTATAACCCTAAAATTGTCGAACTCTGATGAAAGACATTACAGTAAAAGTGCCATGACGGTTTGGCGACGGCCCAAAATATAAAAGGGTTTTAAGCCGTATTTTTACGAAAGCTATTAAAAAGGTAAACAATGCGTGACACAAATGCACATTGAATTAATGATGCTCTCAATTTCAGGACTTTTTTTTATTTTACGGCAAAAATAAGTCTCCTGAGGCCAGTCGCGGCGCAGGGGCACAAATTGTGACAGTAAACACGATTGGGTGTGGGTTCGATCCCCACTCGAGGAAATGAAATATTTATTAAAATTTATATTTCCATTTCTTCGCTCTGGTGTCGAGGTAAAACGCCGCGTAGAGTTCCGCAACTCAATGCCTCCAGAATTCGGCGAAAAATGGTGAATGGAGTGTCTTAAAACTGGGTTCCGTCTGCCTACTCTGCTGTGTGCAGGATACTGCGTGAAACTGTTTAAAATTTTTTGAATAAGTCATCAAATTATACGAGAACCTACATACATACATACATATGTGTAGTGATAAAAAGAGTAGGTAAATGGATAATGACAAGAATGTCAATATATTTTTATTTTCGGCGACAAGTGTTTCGTCAATTAAGTGTTATAGGGCCGTATGTGATGAACAAGAATATCGACCTTGGAATGCCTTCATTTGATTCATAAACTATATATCTATGAATATGAATGAAAATACGAGATACAGCGTGAAGCTAAATCATAGTGTTCTTCACTTTCTGGCTGAAAATAACGGATGTTCTTAATTCAGACGCCATACGGTGCTTCATCTTTGTACATATGATTCTCGTGGGTGTAATCTCCCCAATGCAATTTAAAATGTTTTGGTTTCCGTTTCCACGTGTATGCACCATTATTAAAATGGATAATGGATAATCGGAACTTTCTCTACTCTCCGGAATATCTTAATACTAGCTTTTATTCTCTTCATAATGGGCAAAAGGAAAAGCGGAAGATCACGTATAACAGACAATTCAATGTTTTTTTTTAATTTTGATAATTCAGTCGGGTTTGTACTTCTTACTTTAAACATTATATGTAGCAACAAAATTGAATCAGTCCAAGGATTACTTAGTTTATAATTATATAGTCTATGGTAAATAGCATACTCATAAAGATATCTATGACATACATATGTCACTTATCTGTGGTAAGATCGTAAAGCTCTTAATTACACCTAAGAATAAAATGAGATATCTTAAATAAATTTCAATAGATAACACTTAGTACCAACTAAGTAAAAACAAAATAATACATTTTGAGGCCGGTCGTGGCGCAGCGGCACGAGGTGTGACTGCAAAACCGACTGGTTGTGGGTTCGATCCCCACTCGAGGAAATGAAATATTTACTTAAATTTATATTTCCATTTCTTCGCTCTGGTGTCGAGGTTAAGCGCGGCGTTGAGTTCTGCCACTCAACACGCAATGCCTCCAGAATTTGGCAGAAAGTGGGGAACGGAGTGTCTTAACACTAGGTTCCCTCTGCCTACCCTGCTGTGTGCGGGATACAGCGTGAAGCTAATTTATTTATTTTATTTTTTACCAACTAAGTAAAAACAAAATTATACATACTCTTTAATTAAATTTTTGAATATTTTTATCAAAACAAGAGGTTAGATCAAATTCATTTTCAATGTTAATAGTTTTAGTGCGTCAAAAATATCACTGGCGTATTTGTTTATGTAGATTTTTGATACAAATTATAATATATGAAACCATGCATACTTTGAACGAATTCGATCAATTAGCCGTTGGTCGACGTGGTCTGGCCGTTTGCCAAAATCTGGAATACACCACCGCTTTCCTTGCCTCATTCTTCATTAATTGGTAGTAAAAAATGTGAAATGAGAACAATAACTGGCTTTGAACTGGGCTGAAGATAATGACCACTTTTATAAATATTTTGTAATGAAAAGGATTCCTTTACTCCATATTTACGTGATTATGTATGTTATGCAAACCTCATCATCTCTACAAATTTAATATAACTGTGTTATTTTATAAAACAAATAATAAAATAATGATAAAATAAATATATTATTAAAATTATCACTCACACGAAAAAATATACGTCATTATTAAAAAAAATATATAAAAAATTGCCTTTCCTAGGATAATGAAAATTGAAACTTTGTAGTTCTATCATTCCAATCAATCGCGTTTAACGAAACCTTACAAATTGTACTATGAATATTATTCTTTAATATTCTAGTTTTGAAAAATTGATTTCAGTCTTTTTGTTCCTTTACGTGATATCAAATATTATAACTTGATATTAATTTAGTTATTAGAAAGTTAATTTTGTAATTTACAGTGTGCCTTTTATATAAGATTAGGTTTTGTTTAAGTTCGACGAGAGTCCCGTACTTGTCTCGCACCTTTCCCCTTCTCCACTTGGATCATATATTAGACATTTTGATCTTCATTTTAAGTCCTTATACGCCCAGTATTAATAATCTATCTCCTACGTCAATCTTCGATTGTCCCAAATATTTATCCAATCTCTAGATTGGATAGATGTATGGAACAACCGAAGATTGACGTAGGAGATAGATTATTAATATTGGGCGTTAGAGACATTGTTAGTTTTATGTCTGAATCAAATACCATAGTTCTTATCGGCAACTTTTTATATACGTAAATAATAAATAAATCAACTTTACGCTGTATCCCGCACACAGCAGGGTTAGCAGAGGAAATTTAGTGTTAAGACACTTCGGTCCCCAGTTTTCGCCGAATTTTGAAAACATTGCGTGTTGAGTGCATGAACTCAACGCCGCGCTTTGCCTCGACACCAGAGCGCAGAAATTTAAATATAAATTTAAATAAATATTTCATTCCCTCGAGTGGAAATCAAACCCACAGCAAGTGGCGTTTACAGTTACACTTTGCGCCCCCGCGCTACGACTGACCCCAAGACTATATAGGTATATAATAAAAAAAGACCCGGGTAGGAATTGAACCCCATTGATATTGACTAGAGAGTATATTTAAAGAATACCTGCAAAAGTTACGCAAAATACAAATTACGTGAGATAAATCCAAACGAAGATCCAAGTAAAGATCATTCCAGAACATTATTTCATGAAGCGTTATTTTATAAGCCCATTTATTTCAATCTAGGGTAGCGAGATTATAACGTGCTACGGATTTCCCCCTTCTAACCCGCATAATAGGTTTATACCACTAAATAATATTATATTCTGGAGAACTTAGCGGGACTTTAATAAAACATAATTTAAGCTATATGTTTTACAAAGGGTTTTGTAAGCTCAAAGCCCGTAGGACAATAGAATAAGCCATAAGTAAGTATGCAATGTATAAGATAAGAGTTATATTAAATACGTTGGGAAGGAATGATACTTGTTTCATTGAAAACAAAAAAAAATGTAAGTTCATATTCTTACATGTTAATTAAAATCTTCTTGAGACGTTGCGTGTTGAGTTACCGAAGCGTAGAAATGAAAATATTACATATTTCTTTCCCCCAAGTGGGAATTGAATCCACAACCAACGCATTTGTGACTCTACGTCACGAGAGCCCTTACGGTCATAAAACTTGGTTTCTAAAATGATTTGTACAATGTTTTCCAGGCCTTTTTATATAGTTGTCAAATACTTACAAATTTCGAGGATACTATTGATATTAAATTTTTCGTATATTATTTTTTTATTTAATTTAAATGAGAACATGAGAAACTTTAAATTATTTTCTTTATTTTTTTTCGCATCTCCAAAATATTTAGGGTTAGTTTTAAAACAATTGGTCATTTTTCATCCGGATTCTATGAGTGTTGAATAGCGATGTCTATTGCCTTGCAAGATTAAGGAAATAAATCATCTTATTTTAAGTAGAGAACGGAGTGTTTTAACACTAGATTCTCTCTGTCTATCTTGCTGTGTGCTGGATATAGCGTGTAGCGAATTTTTTTTTATGGAAAAGGACGAGGCAAACGAGCATTCGGGTCATCTGATAGTAAGTGATTACCGCCGCCCACGACCCCGTGCAACACCAGAGGAGCTACAGGTGCGGATTAGGATTTATTTTAAGTATAATTATTCTTCCTGATAGGGTTTATGTATAATCAGGTTTATGGTTTACATTAAACTGCACCACGGCATCAATTTAAAAGCAAAGTCCATTTAAAAGTAGCTTGGAAGTTTAATTTTACCTTTTGTTAACAGATAATTAAAAACTAATATGATTATTAGCTCATAATTAATAAATAATAATATTACTAATCATTAGTAGTAGTAAAATTTGTATACTCAGATATACTCGTATGTATAGTTTAATATAATAGTAAACACTTGATTGTTACATCAGTTCAATATTTGGAAATTTATAATATAGGTTAAAGGTAAATTGAATTCAAAGCTATAATGTCGAAATAAGTATTAAACTACTTAATAATATTTGAAGTTTATAACAACATTATATTTTTTTTATAGAAAAGACAAAGCTATTTTTTTTTATTGAAAAAACAAGGCAAACGAGCGTTCTAGTCAGGTCAGATGATAAGCAATCGCTGCCTCTCACGACCCCATGTTACATTAGAGGAGCTACAGGTGAGTTAGCATCCTTTAAGGTGTCGTATCGACCCGAAAACACAGCCGCAGTTAAGTGACATGTAGACGGAAGTTTCTACAAAACCGCACTATTGTAGAGTTCCGTGAGACTTCGTAGTGATGATGATATTTACACAAACACAGTCTCAGTTTTGTGATCTACTGGAGGGTTCAAACTGAACCTAGTCGAACATTAGTTATGTGATAGAGAATGCACAGCAAGCAAACGAAAACTCTACCCAACCCCAAAATGTCTAATGTTTCATAGATTATCGGGTACCTAAAGATTTGAACGGATCTTTGTTGTAGACGATCAAATGGTTTAAGTGATACCGGGGTAAGTCCAGAAATAAGGACAATGCTTCATATGAGGCTAAATTTAGACTCTATACAGAGAAAATCGGCGTTCTGCCATGTAAAGTACAGCCTCGCTCTGCCGATGTCACCCAGTTTCTTCGAGGCCATGTTATTGGCCTTGTTTTCCAGGTGATCACGAAACTGATGGTTACTTGAAACAATAACATGACTAATGGAGTTTTCTTAGTGGTTAAGGCAATCTTGTGCCCGCCAGATTCGCTTTAGCCCATAAAGAGACATTCCCGAAGAATGCCTCAACAGAATACTCAAGCTTATTGCCGCACTCGTTGACGTTTCCCCGAGAATTCTATATAGAATACGGCGTACACCGTGCTATAATCTTATAAAATGATTGAACAAAACAACCGTATTCTCTAATAACTTTTAAATAAATTGTATATAAAAATATCTGTTTTGTGGCATATTCAAGAACATCGTTAGTTGTAAAAAGCCAAGCAAAGCGTTGTATAAAATAAAAATAAAATAATAGTGCAGTAAAACTTAGTTACTTCTCTCTACCTAGTTTAGCACTGTAAAAAGCTGATAATAGGTAGTTATAGCTGGCCATTATCAAACGAACTAATTAACTAGTAGTCCTTTGTGTAACGTGTAGCGCACTCTACGCGAAGATAGATTATCTTGTCCGTTACACGCGCCCAAAGCCATTGCTACTAAGTAATTGTGAACCTGATGTTTCATATATCATATAAATCAAAATAAATAAATCAGCTTCACGCTGTATCCCGCTCACAGCAGGGTAGGCAGAGAGCACCTAGTGTTAAGACCCTCCGTTCTCCACTTTCTGCCGAAATCTGGAGGTATTGCGTGTTGAGTGGCAGAACTCAACGCCGCGCTTAACCTCGTCACCAGAGCGAAGAAATGGAAATATAAATTTAAGTAAATATTTCATATTCTGGAGTGGGGACCCACAACCAGTCGATTTATAATCACACTCTACTATTCATATCAATGTTAAAAAATTAAAATCAGCTTCACGATTTATTTCGCATACATCAGGGTAGGCAGAGGGAACCTAGTGTCTAATCACTCATTTCATCAATGTTGAACAGAATATGTTCTAGGTTCTCGGGCTACTCCGCATAATACAGAAAATGCCTAAACACAAAAAGGAAAACTCAATCTTTGAAACTATAAATACTTAGTTAATACTTGTCTAGGAATATCTCTTGTATGTTCGTATCAACAATTTAAAAATGTATGCAGAAGCGACATTAGAAGCAACAAACATATAGGTATATACCGCTTTTTCAACGTAAACGTATGTTGTTAAAAATAAACCTTTAACGACCGTAAAACTCAACCGTTGACCCTGCGATAAATTATTTCTATTATCCTAAATTTTAGAAAAAGACTTTGTTTCGCCATGTATGACTTAAAGCTATAGTAATATTTATATTGAATATTAAGACGAATCGTGGCGCGAGGGCACAAGTCTGTAACAAGACTGTAAATACGACTGGTTGTGGGTTCGATGTTCACTCGAGAAAATGTATTTAATATTTATTAGAAATTTATAATTTTATTTCTCCGCTCTTATGTCGAAGCGTCGTTGAGTTCCGCAATCTATTCCGTAATCTCTTAACACTAGGTTACCTCTGCCTACCCTGCTGTGTGCGGGATACAGCGTGAAGCTAATTTATATTGAATAAATAACCAAACATGAATAAATAAATACAGACCGCCACCATGCAGATTACTTTTGTGGTATTTATATTAGATTAACTGCAACAACAACTTGTTGATTCAGAAAACCATTAGTTTTAATTTCTAGTTAACTTATATTGCTTTATAATATAACATGAGGTCAGTCGTGGCGCAGGGGCACAAAGTGTGACTGTAAATCGACTGGTTGTGGATTCGATCCCCACTCGAAGAGATGAAATATTTATTCTACTTCTTTCGCCCGAATTTATAACAATGGATGGAATCTATATTTTATATAGATTTCTTGGGAAAATGTCGAAGGGGAGTGGAAAAACCATGTTTTAGTATTTATATAATAATATCTACTTTGTTAATAGATATAAACTATAAAATATTTATCCAAAAACACAGAAAAGTTGAGAGGTGGATTATATAGAGATTCTGAATTTAATTAGAGACAAGGTAGTGGACTCTATTTAACAATAATAAAAAAATCGTACGTAAGTATATTAAAATAATTGTATTTACTTAAATGTTATTTTAATATTGTCATAAGATTACTGTATATTCAAATAATTATTAGTGTTATATTTGCTAGAAAGGAGATATTTTAGTAATTAAATTAATAAAAGATTCGTTCGTGAAATTTTATAAAAATTTAGAACATTAAGACTAACTTAAGTGAAGTACTTACGTTAAATGGAAGAGCTTTAAGTATAAGCGGTAGTAAAACAAATAAATAATTTAAAGTATCTAAGTGATACGGTCTGCGAACACGAACGATAGCGCAATCACAGCGAGTTTCAGTTTTCAGAGAAATATCTATATAACAACTAAGTAAATCTATGAAATATTCTAAACTACCTCGATTTCACTTAACTGATAGAGGTATTTTGAACAAAATCTGTATTATAAAAATGTTTTACTTTTCTATCTACCGATATCTATTATAATATTAATAAAATTTAGGTTATTGATTATGGAAAACTATTCAAGTAATAATATCACTAAACATTTCTCCACGTATTAACAAGAATTATTCGAAATTCGAGAGAAACGAGGAGAATCCTAGAGACCGTTGATCCAAATCATGGCAGCCATAATCTCAGTTGCACACACGGGATGCATCTAATAGGTGCGCGACGGCAAGGATCGATCTAGCGGCCCGGCCAGCCAACGGACCCCTGCCGTGAGCTGCCGTAAAATGACTAACTGAACTTGCATTATTTCGTATTTTACATTATTTAACGTTTATAATATATAAATTATTATATTACTATTTTATGAGGCCGGTTGTGGCGCAGAGGCATAAAGTGTGACTGTAAAATCGACTGGTTGTGGGTTCGATCCCCACTCGAGGAAGTAAAATATCTATTTACATTTATATTTGCATTTCTTCGCTCTGGTGTCAAGGCTAAGGCCGGCGTTGAGTTCCGCCACTCAGCACGCAATGCCTCTAGAAATCGGGGGAAAGTGGGGAACGGAGTGTCTTAACACGAGGTTCCCTATGCCTACCCTGCTGTGTACGAGATACAGCGTGAAACTGATTTGATTTTGACTATTTTATTATAATATGCAGAAATATCTCAAATTTACTACGCCCAACAAATTGAAATAAATAATATTTTTTGTGTTCGTCCAAGATATCGTATACTTTCAAGGTTATATGATATGAAGATAAAATATTGTATGAAATAATACGTATATCTGTATCGATGTGAGATAGCTGATAAAGATAATGAACGGGATATATCAGATAAGTCCAGCCCTTTAATGAGCGGGGATTGTTCCGAGTGGTTAGCTCGCTGCAATAGTGGATTAGCGTGTAACGAAGTATTCTATATTTTGCTTCAGTGGCTCCAGTATTGTCTCGTACAGTCGTCTATACGTTTGCTTGCTATGTCTTCATAACACGCGATAACACGGACAGACATAATCTCTTAAAATTTTATATATATAAAGCAAAACCTTATTTTTATATTCGGATAGGCCAGTCGTATCGCAATGGCACAAACGTGTGACTGTAAAGGCGATAGGTGGGCTCGATTTCCACTCGACGAAATTAAATATTTAATATTTATTTTCATTTCTTTCCTCTGGTTTCACTTCACCAAATTCAGAGGAAAATGTGGAAGGTTCGGATAATCTAATTGTTATGTTGACATTTACACGACGTAATTTTTATAAGGTTGAAATGATTGCACAGTGATAAATTTAAGTAATTATATTAAAGATAATGTAATCATGTTGAAAAATATTTGTAGAGACACCGACAGTAAAAAATATTGCAAGCGAAGATTTTTATTGAAAATGTTTTTTGTTTTAAAAACGTCTATAATAACATAATATCGATACATGAGACGCATATATTATCTTAATCCGACGTCGGATCCCGATAAATCTTAATAATAAACGCTTAAAAATAGAACCCGTAACGGTATTTCTATAGTATTTTTGTTATGACTAATACTGTTTTAGAATGTAAGCTTAAGTAAAGAATAAGATTCGTAATAGATGAATGATCGATATTAGATAATAATAAAAAGAATAGTTTTTTTTTAAATAATATCAGGCAATGAGTTCAGAAAGAAGCCAGAAAGAAAATTGTATAAAATGCAATTTTATTTCAAATTAGATATATCAATAAAAAAAATCATAATTTAAATTTAATGCATGTTAGCAAGAAATAGGTTTTCTGACTAGAAAATTCCAATTATTCTTTAATTAGTTTATACAGCTTCACGCTGTATCCCGCATATAGCAGGGTAGACAGAAGGAACCTAGTGTTGAGACACTCCGTTCCCGACTCGTTTCAGTTAGTTTAGTATTACATTATGTATAAGATATATACTTACAAAAATAAAAATAAAATCATATTTGTTTAAGAAAACTATGTAAGTATTTTTTTAAAAACTCGTGTACGAAAATATTACAAATATATATTTTTTTAATAAATACTTCGTGAATATTTTTACACACAGTATATTATTTAGCACATTAATTATTATATGCAAATTTATACATACCCAGAACACATTTCACAATTTCAACTTATCAACAAAATACAACAAAAACATTACACTAAATCAATTAATTACCTTAACGAGACTGTGTTAGTAAAATGACAGATCAGGGAAAATCCAATTTAATTCATCCGAAGCACGAACTTTTCGTGAACATTGTGATATTTTAACACAAAAGGTTTTTACAGCACGTGTTTTGTGCGGAAGTGCGCGCGGTGTTCGCGAGCGGCGCCGATGCCGACGCGGGGACAGACTGCCTGCGGCCGGGAGCGGCGGCCGGGCGGGCGGCGCAACAGATACGCCACAGGTTACCCGGGCCACCTCCTCGCCCCTCGGCCCTGAGCCCCCGGCTCCCTATACACCAATTTACATCCTCATTATCGTCTCCAGAGTCAGCATCTAAGCGGAGTAACGATTCACGTCTCCGCATCAGGCTCCTCTGTTCTAGATCACCATCGTTTTTAATCTCGTTCGAACTATGCTCTACCGCCTAAAGCGTGTCGTACAGAGAGATGCAAGAATGAATCTCGTAACCCAAATTTAAGCGTAGCGAAAGTTAAATGTGAGCTTTTAATGTAATTGTGTGACCTAATTGGACGGTCATTATTGAAAAAAATGGCTTGAATTTAAATATTCCTTGCTTATTAATTAATATTATTATTAATTCGTATAAGTATTAATATTTTCGTTTTTGTTTTATCTCGACAATTAGTTTATTTTATTTTGTTTCTGAATTTGATTGATTTTATATTTTTATAAAAAAACGGTTTTAAAAAAATGTTCTATTGAATAGTGCGAGAAATAATAGTAACTAAAAAACAGGCCTATATATTGAAAGGCGTCATAACCGAACAAAAATATTATTATTCTCTTACTTAGGAAATAATATTCATTGAAGCCCAGTATTAACAGCGTAAGGCTTTCAAGGGAGCTATAAAATTCAACAAAAACACGATTATTCTAATGCCCTTGCCAAAATCTAGCTGCGTCTAATAAAAATATATTATATAGGTAATAGGTACATCAAATAAATTAAAAAAAATTAAATCAGCTTCACGCTGTATCCCGCACACAGCAGGGTAGGCAGAGGGAATCTAGTGTTAAGACACTCTGTTCCCCACTTTCTGCCGAATTCTGGAAGCATTGCGTGTTGAGTGGCAGAATTCAACGCCGCACTTTACCTCGACACCAAAGCGAAGAAATGGAAATATAAATTTAAATAAATATTTCATTGTATTGATTATGTTATGTGTAAGTATATGTTACATCATGTACTTACACATAACATAATTAATACAACGAAATTTTAACAATTTATAAACTTTTTTTTAATAGTCAACTCCCGACGCAAAAAGAGGGGTATCATAAATTTTACGTGTATGTCAGTCTATCTGTCTGAGGCACCGTAGCTCCTCAATTAACGAAGCGATTTGAGTGCTGTTTTTTTAATCGAAAGCATTGTTTGTATCTTTGCGGTGGTTCTTAGTTTATATTTTATGAAAATCAGATTACTCGTTTAAGAGCTATAAGCAATTTGCCAAAATAAGGAAGTGGTATTTTTAGGCGATGGGTTTTTTAAAATTTGAAATATTGCAAGGTCATTTGTTTTATAAAATTTATAATAATAAAATATTTAAAATACGTTACTAAAGACTTAGTAATCTCTGTATGCCATAATAGAAAAAATACTCACCGATACAGATTTACCAAAAGAAAAGCGTATGATAGACTTGGAGGTCAGCTCAAATGACACGCATGGTGTCATTGACGACAAAATATCAGGTGACATTCAGGCCCGTTATCCCTTGACAGCTCACTCATGTTGCTATGGGAAATATATATAATACTCGTATATTAAATCTTATTCTAACTTAATATCTCGTCTCTTTTTAAGTCGACAGATAGCTTCCGGGATGATACGCAGCCTAGCTAGTCGATTCGGGTTCCTCTCTGGGTCAATTTCTTCCCCGACAAAAGGTATGTTTAAAATCTAATGCAGTATCGTAATTTCGATAAGCCACGGAGGCTCTCTTGAATGACATGTGAAGCCATAATTGGACATTTGTTAGAAATAAGTGGGGTTGTATCATCAGCAAATGTTGCCACGGTAACTCCTGGGTTACGCGGCAAGCCGTATGTGCATAACATGAACAAAACGAGTACCGACCTTTGCAGTATCCAGCTGTTATTTCGTAGAAATCTCTACGAAAACTCTATCTCTCGAAAACGGATAAATATGATTTCAGAATTTTATAGCAAGCGGTAATATTGGCTTGCTGAATGTCTAAAAAACCGATGAACGATATTATTATTTTTTTACTACTTGATGTAATACTTTATGTACTTGCTCCTGTATTATTGATTTTTTATTTATGATCATTCTGTGGACCTTTCAAGAACCTTTGATTATAAACAGAAGACTGATTGGCCTGTAAAATGCGAGTTCGTGTATAGGCTTCCCAGGTTTTTGGACCATTATGATGCTCGATTCCTTCCATAAGTCAGGGAAGAACCCATTTCGTAATATTGCATTCAATACCATTGTTAGGTATACAATTACTTTACGAAGTGATTTATCGATTACCTTTTTGTCAATGATATCATATCCTGGTGCTTTATTATTCTTAAGCAACATTAAGTTTCCATACAATTTTCTTGGACTTCGCTTTTAGAGATATTTTCACTTGAGGATCCGGATTTAGAAACTGGTCAATGACAGATTCATGACTTGATAAAAAAAGGTTTTAAAAAATGCCTTTTGGGGGTGATTTTTTTGGCTAAGGTGCTTTGCGTAAGCTTCAGCTTCACAAAAACTTGTTCTAATCCACTAGCCATTAGGGGAACAAAGCGGTGGTTTTTGGTACAATGGTCTGTCTTGGTTTTTGGAAGCTTTCCATAGGGAATAATTGGTACCCTTTGTTGCTGTTCGACTTTCCAAATAACTATCTATTTCAGAGTCATTTGATTCGTTACCTAATATTTTCAGATCTCGAGCTGCTTTTGCCAATGACGACAAAATTTCTTTTCGCCATTGGTGTGTCTGCTATTATGCTTACTCGACTTATTCTTTTTTTCTAATATCATCTAATATATAGAATCAGAGTAAGTTTTACTTTGCGAGTGACGATTAAGTGTGTTAAGTACGTACGTACGGTTACCATAAGTGTTACTGTTTTAAGAGTGGCAGCGTGAGAGCTTGGTTGACCTCGATATCGACTAGGGAAGAGAGAAAAGTCACTTAAAAAGAATGTATCCCCTCGGACGGTATATCCTCACAGGTTGTAGACAGCGGACGAGACAAAACAGGTATGCAGAGACCGTAGCGTTTGGCGCTCCATTTTGTCTCACTCCGCCGTTAGGGATAAAACGTAAAGCTAAAAATAATAATAATATCGATCGAGTATTTATTATCAGGCTTATGGACAACGCATCATTACAGAATTTTAAATTTTATTCATGGTCAATTTTATTCAAGTTAGTGTAATATAATATAATATTTTATTTTATTTTAATATAATATTTTATTCAAGGATGAAGAATGAAGTGTGTCTTTGTACACTTATCATCATTAAATATATCACGATATCTATAAAATAATTGATGGAAATCGATTTAGATTATAATCATAAGAATAATGAAAAATTTAATAATTTTTTTTGTGAGCATTTAATCGCTTCATGCTTCACTATGGCTTAAAAACAAAAAAATTAAAAGAATCCCAAAATATTACTGCATTAAAACGTACCGCGTTTTTTTTTCAACAACACCGACTTATTGTATGTTTTATGTTAAAAGTTCCTAGCTCTGCAATTACATAATAATAATTTCTTATTCATATTTCATATTACTTATAAAAATTTATTTTAATTTATTTAAAAATTAAATTAAATCAGCTTCACAGCAGGGTAGGCAGAGGGAACCTAGTGTTAATACACTCCGTTCCCCACTTTCCGGCCAGTTTTGGAGGCATTGCGTGTTGAGTGGCGGAACTCAATGCCGCAGTTTGCCTCGACACCAGCGGGAAGAAATGAAAATATAAATGTAAATAAATATTTCATTTTCGAGAGTGAGTGGGGATTGAAACCACAACCAGTCGATTTTACAGTCACACTTTGTGCCCCTACGCCACAACAGTTTGATGTATGTATGTGGGCGTATGTGTGCATTTGTATGTCTGCCTGTGGCATTATAACTTATTAACAGATGAACCGATTTTGATTTAGTTTCTTTTAGGAAAGGTGGCGAGTGTTCTTACTCTTCAGTATTGAAGCTAATACGTGCAGATTTCGATTTAAAGATTATTATTAGCCTCTTTCGAATTCTTTATTTACTTTTTGAAGCTTTTTGCTTTTCATTGATAATTAGCAGTTAAAAACAAAATATAGGTACTTACTTTTTGCTAACACAATATTATATACAACGCAATATTGACGTATCATTATGAAATACTAAATATATAGCTGAAAGCTCTTTAACATATAAAAAAGTAATTTATATACCAAAGACATTTTCCTTTTAAAATGACTCATTTTAAACGGAAAATGTCTGGAGTAACAAATGACGGATTTCAACGCCGCGCTTTGTTTTATGAGAGCGGGGAAGTAAAAATACAGTACGGTCAACGAGTCTTGCTACCTGCAGATTATTTTTTGCGCAAATTTGATTTATAAATTTTTGCTTACTTTTGATAATTTTCTTACCCAGCCAACAATAGCAATGCCGCAAAGGTTCCGAAAACCTAACTTCAGGGCGGCCACAACTCGTTGATTGTACTGTAATTAATTTCCCCGAGCATCAAGCTATCGCGTTTCCAGTTAGATTCTGTCTCACTGCGCTACGATGGATTTCTTAAATAAAGGTTATATTTATAAATAAACTAATTAATTACTGTGCACTGTGTTTCAGAACATGGTGCAAATTTATAACTGTGAATGAATTTAGAAAATATTATGTATGCATAGGAAATAACTTGTATATAGCATACTTACAATATGTATACATAGATAGATTAACTTAAAACGATACCTATTAAAGGAAGAATAAAAAAAGATAAAAATCCAAATTAAATCAGCTTCATGCTGTATCCCGCACACAGCAGGGTAGGCAGAGGAAACATAGTGTTAAGACACTCCGTTTCCCACTTTCTGCTGAATTCTGGAGACATTGCGTGTTGAGTGGTAGAACTCAACGCCGCGCTTTGCCTCGACACCAGAGCGAAGAAATGAAAATATAAATTTAAGTAAATATTTAGTCTCCTCGAGTGGGGATCAAATCCACAACCAGTCGATTTTACAGTCACACTTTGTACCTCTAAGCCACGACTGGCCTCAGAATTTAAATGAATACTATATTAACAGTCACACGCCGTCATGATCAAGATAAATTGGATTGGATGGATATATGACATACAGATTGTACATAAATACTTACATACAGAAGCCGTCATTTTACTTTAGTCAATATACCTATTTAAATAAACGAGATATTTGTGGATTCAAATCTCGATTGTACAATATTTACTAATATTTAATGTTATACTAATTCAGTTTTGTTTTAAGACGTTGCGTTTTAAGTGGCCGAACTTTACGCTGAGCCTATTTTTGTTACCAGAGCAAGGGAATTGAAAAAATCTTATCGCGAGTGGGAATCGAACTCGCAAACCTCGCGTATTCAGTCAGACGGTGCCACAATAGAATAAGAAAAAATGCAATTCATTTTAAGATTTGTGCGTGTGATAGTGTAAGTCTGTAAAGCGAGATTATAAAATATCGTTTAATAACCGTTTCAGGGTATAAAGAAAATTCGGATAAATTTCACTCTTCTATTAAATAATATTATTCGAAACATCACAATATTTTAATAGTAAACTTTCGATTTTCATAACAACTATATAACCTAAACACACTTCATACAAACTAAGGACAAACATAAATGCAAGGTTAATGGCAGATTAGACACGACAATGCCGTTTTCTTACAATGGTGCCAAAATTATACAAAAAATCATAATATAATAATAATAATTTAATTATTATATTTATAGTTTTTATAAACAACTGATTCAAAAACGTAGCTTTCAGTGTCTAATTAAAAAAACTTAATTCTTGTATCTTATTATATTATTTTATTTATAAGTGACATTTTATTAAAAGTAAATAATTGTGTAAAAATGTGCATATTTATTATCATTTTCATTGTGTCAGACTTAATTATGTATCTAGATCTAATTTGTACCATATGAGCTCACTACACAAGTATAAAGTCTAAGATGAGCATAAAATATTTAATTTTATAATTTTTCATTTAAAATAATTTTATTTAAGACTACATCTTGATTGAAATTGAATTATATTTAAAACAAATAATTGACACATAGATATATATTATGTTCAATAAAACTGCCTTAAACTCGCATAATAAAATACATTGCTGTTGCTATAATAAGGAATAAGTAAATATTGGAAAGTTTCAAGAACTAAACAAGTGTCCACACACAAACACAATTATAAACAAACATAATTATTATATGTTGATTGTATATAACCAACTCACTGGTAAGCTACTAAATTCTAAAACTAAAATACAATAACTACTTCATGAAAAAATTGCAGAAAACAAAATATTCATAAAATATAATGCAAATGGCAAATCTCACATATCAAGATCAAATATGAGATCATTCTTGAATTTAACTTCTAAATATTGCCCTTTGTTCAATTTATCGGGATTGTAGAGATCAGTGTTGTGTTTTATGTTGAAGGATGTTGTTTTATGCTTTTCCTGTTTGAAATTTGTTTTTGACTTCGCTGGGATGGAGTTCCAAGATGTCTGATCTTCAGTAGTGTTGCCGTTACTATCGATTATTGTAGCAGAATGCTCTGTACTTGGGTTGTTTATGTTGGCATTTTCATCGGTGTCATATTGTAATTCATAATCCGATGTGTTCTTGTACTCCTCTGCATCTGAAGTATCTACAACTCCACTATCATGTCTTTCTTTTAATGTTGGTTTTGATCTTGATTTGGAAATCTGTAAAATAATGATAAATTTTTAGTATTCATTTACCAAATATATGTTATATAAATGTTCACACTATATCTATGGGTTTCATTCAGAGGGTAGGTTATATATATTTAAAAGATTAAAATTTTCCCCAGTTTCTGATAAATGAAAGTGCATTGTTAGAGTCATAACAAAGTTTAGTTATCTACAGCAAACAATAAAGATTTTAAAAAAATCATTGTATGTTGTTATTATATTAATTTTCCTTTTTTTAGCTTCACAATCTATCACGCACATACCACGGTAGGCAGAGAGATCCCGGAAACCTAGCATTACACCACTCTATTTCCCATTAAGACTTCAGTTCCCCACTTCCATGCTTTGCCTGTCGGTACCAGAGCAAAAAAATGAAAATACTAAATATTTTATTCCCCCGGGTAGGAATCGAACCCACAATCGTCGTGTTTACAGTTGCACGCTATTGCCCATGTGACACAACGGTCTCACATATCGCTATATTCACATTATTTCTTCAACAGGAAATTGATAATGACAACACAGGATATCATAAGTAAATGCAATATAGATATGGATATATAAAGTACCAAAAATAAAGCTTCCACTGACAATTTTTGCTTCCATAAGATTAAAAATTGCTTATTTCTAAACATTCATTACAATTTAACATTTTATATTTTAGCTCATTTTTTTAAAGTACCCTACTTTCATTTGTAGCAGAAATTGAAAATAATCTGGATCAGGAAATTTTAAGTGACAATTGAACCCAAAACTTTTGCATTTACTATAAGACTTTGTAGTGCTTTGCTATGATGTCCTTTAGGAAGGCCGACGGAATAAATATAATTACAAGTGGTTTATTACCGGAACTGAATTTGTACATTCTTCTTCAGCTTCACTTTCACTTTTACGCCTCTCCAAGTTACGTTTCTTACTCTTTTTTCTTTGATTTTTCCTTTTTTGGCCTTCTATTGATGAATTATATCTGTAATTAAATTAAATATAAATTTACTATGATTTATTTATAGTGTTAGCTATAGTATTGAAAATTAAAATAATTGTATATTTATAAAATTATTAAAGAGTAGTATTTGAATAAAAGAGATATGAAGCTATTAAATAAACAAAAGAAAATTAATAAAAGAAATCAGACAATAACAGGCGTCCCTCTGCCAGAACAACTTTAAAAATTATCTCTTACCTATAAAATTGTTTAGCAATAACATCACTAAAACGAACTGTCTTCTTTAAGCTTGACTCTTCTGGAATGCAATCAGAGCTAATATAATCCATAGATGAAGCAACATCTCCAGCACTTGATTCAGAGAAACTTCTAATCATTCTAATCGGCTTTCGTAAAATACTTTTAGCCCCATTCTCAGCGGTGTTGGATTCCGTCCAAACTATCTCTTTTTCAAATGTTTCTTCGTCATCATCGTCATCATGGTTATTTGAAGATACAACAATATTTGTTTCTCTACCTAAATTACTTACTTCAACTGAAGGTGAAATATTTCCTTGAATACATGGCTTGTCCTCTTGAACATCATCTTTTACAGCAATTTTTAGTGGGGATACATCAAAGTATTCATTTTTCATGTCTTCTAAGCTTAATCCTATTTGAAATTTCTCAGGACATTTTTCCCCTACTATTTCTAACTGTAAAATGACATTATTATCCCAAGCCTCTCCAACTGCAGTATCAAATTTAATTCCATCATCAAATAAAATTAAAGCTGCATAGTGTACTGGTACATATCCCGATCCTATAGAAGAGAACTTAATAAAAACTTTGTTTCCATCATTTTTGACCTCGACAGAATCAGGGTCAGTGTTTTTAACATGGAAAGTGAATGCTACAATTTCATCTAACATGTTGTGCGTATATGATGGAAATGTGTAACTAATGGAGGGAAGTAAGAAATCATCAAATTCTTTAGTCTCTTCTTTTCTTAAAGAATCCTTTTTTTCCATGTTTATGGTCAGTTCTTCTACAAGTTTTGTTTTAGATTCTTCTTCACTATTGGAGTTTTCCTCACTCTCTAGACCACTGTCTCTTCTTAGCAAAAATGATTTTTCAGTTATAGGTGTCTTTCGGAGGACAGGTAATTTTACAATTAATAAATGTTTTGATAAATCAAATGTAGCATTCCCATTCTGTTCATCAACAGTATATGGTAGATTAAGGTTAAGTTTATATTTTGCCGGCTTTTCAGAAGTCAGCTCAAGACTTTTTTCTTGTACATCTAAGATGCAATCTTTAGTTGAAGACAGAAGTGGTAAGTTAATCTCAATCGATATGTATGTTGGCATTGCAGAATATTGTTTACTATTCTTATCATAAGTAAAATCTTGAAGATCTACATTATGCTGTTGTTTTATTGTGTATTTGGGCACAGTGTACTCATCATCAGATGTATGAGCATATTGCTTTTTACTATTTTTAGCCTTTTTTCTGTGTTGTTCTTTTTTAACACAATTTTCTACTATAGGTTTGTTAGAATTTGAATATGTGTGTTGAGGATATAACTTCTCTAAAAGCTCTGGTGAAATTTCTGGAGCTTCATCATCTAAGGGTTTAAAATTTGGATCTTCTTTTCTTATAACAGCTGGAACAATCATGCCTTTATAATTTGATTTAGGAAATCGATAATTATTGCTATCAAGTTGAATATTATACGTTTTTTGCAATCCATCAAATGCCGTTTTGTTTACTAGTTCACGAAATCGTTTGTTAACCTCTGCCATGCGCAATGTATCTGGGTGGAAAACAACATCGTAAATAACACATCTTTCTTTTTTGTTATCAAAATCTTCTCGTGGAGGAACTATTGTATAGGGAAGCTGCCAGTTCATTCCTTTTTGCCCATTTAGCTCTTGCGCACAACAAGACGGCTTGTCCACATTTTCATTGCTACAAATATTTATAAACGCTTTTTTTTCGCCTGCGACGCTTGTTTTAATAACATAACTTCCTTTTGGATTAATAAAAGTAACATCGTAGCCACGTTCCTTTTCTAGTTGGGTCATCTCTTTCTGATAGATAGCTTGATTCGCCGGGTCACGTACTTCATCGCAGTATTCGGTAAGTAGATCTCGAAATTTCTTACTCTTCATTGCGTCTTGTATTGCCTCTAAATCAGCCCTGGTAAGAGATGAATCCTCATCACGCGGTGCTATCCCTGTAGCCATTTTGCCAAACTTTTCTAACGATATAAAAATAAACACAAGTATGTACTACGCATAAACACAATAATTTTCAGCTGATGACCACAGACGTACAGCTAACAAGAGTTGTTTTCGTACCACGTTTTAATTGGTCGATTTCTGGTTATTTTCCAGTTGTCAAGATAAACTCACAGATAAAAAAATATATCTATAGTCGAAAGCAAGTTAAAAGTAACTTATAAAATATAATTTAAAATTACAACTACAGTACAGTACGGTATCGAACTTTTTTTTAGTATGATATTTTTTTATTAAATAATAATAGTGATGGATACAACGATATCACCATGCCTCACCTACTGGTGTCAAACTTGGATCTATGACGTCAAAACCAGAAACAAAATTCAGACTACCCAGAGAAGAATAGAAATATATGGATATGGATTGCCTAGGTCTAAAATGAAAAGATAAAATTAAAAACGTCGACATTCGAAAAAAAAAAAGATTAAAGTATGCGATGTTTTGACTTTTTCGCTGAAATCAAAATGGAGGTGAGCGGGCCACTTAGCTCGATATCAGGATGACAGATGGACCCTAAGGTCAGTAAGGTGGTCAGGGCCAAGAGGCTCCAGAACAAGAGGCCGACTAAGAGCCATGCTGACTAAGGGCTGGATACAGCTAAGGATAGACAATCGTGGCATTTCTTGGGGGAGGCCTTTACCCGAAAGGGCTCCATTAACAAAAAATTAAAATAATCAGTAATTTAAAACAAAATTAATTATATATCTATAATATAAATTGTAACAAATGCTTATTTAATTTAATGACATATCAATGTTTATTTTTTTTTATAAATAAGAACGTATCGTTGTAATTTGTATGGAATTGAAATAAAACTTATTATTATTATTATTTATATTAAGATCATCATTTACTATGTATATATGGTCACCGATATATACACTAATTTAGAACTATGGAAAGGAATTTGGATGTAATGATTATTAGGTTTGTTATTGTCTTTTAGTGCAGCTGTAGAATACAAGGCTATCAACCTGAGACTGTTTTGGATTCGCTTCAAGCTGGGGATATCAAACTCAGCTCCATTAGGCGAACTCGAGGAGTATCGGGAGAGTATCAGGAATGTTCTAGGTAATGTTAGAGAGAATGAATGTAATAATATGTGGTGATTTGAGCGGGCAGCTCGGAACTGCGCCGCTAGACTCTGTAAGAAGGGTGGGAAAATAATGATCAAAGTCTGAATACTAGTAAGACAAAGGTTCTGGTATTTGAAAGCAATGAAGGAAAGACGGAATCCAAGATCAGTGTAAATTTTGTAAATGGTAAGATGTTAGAACAAGTGAACGAAGTGGTATTTTTGGGAAGTATGTTCAGAATATATGGAAGATACGTGATGAATGCGGATAGATGTATTGCTGCCGGTAACAAGGATAACGGTGCCTTAGTTGCATTGATGAGACTGCGAATCGTCAGACCAGCTGCACGTTTGGCCGTACCGACGCTGTTATATGGCAGCAAAACGTGGGTATTACAGAAGAAGAATGAAAGAAAGATACGATCTCTTGTAGTCGTAGGATATGCGGAATCATGTTATTTGATCGAATCCGCAATGAAGAAATACACAGAATTGCAGGTACTAGTGAGGATGTTACAGTGAGAATAAAGAAGAACGTGCTCAGCTGTTGTGAGCACGTCGAACGAATGGCCAAAAAGATTTATGACAGAAAAGTGAGCGGTAGGAGAGGTAGAGGGAGACCTCGGTTAACCTTCGAAAACAAAGATACTGGAGGGAGGTCACGTAAGTAGCACGGAGATCCCCGAAAGGCATGTATAAAGAGGTTAATGACGATGGACAAGGCGAAAGAATGCAGTATGCAGAGACCGTAGCGTTTGGCGTCCGACCCTGATTATCCCGTTAGGAATATAATGTGAAACTAGTTCAATTTTTTTGTTATCCTTTGAATAGTAATAAACTTAATTTAAAATACAAATACAGCATTTTATAAAATTGGTTAAATTTTAATATGACATCTCGATAATATAAAAATGTCGTAATAGATTTTATTATTTCTGCCTTTAAGCAGAGAAACTAGTATTAAGACACTTCCTTCATTAGTATGAAGACCCAAATGCCGCGCATAGTGTATTCAAGTCGAGTGAAGAGATATCTTTAAAAGAAATTACACTATCATTAAATAATAACTTTTGTCAAAGTATTCATTACTTCTTATTAATCTGTATTTTTTATTATCTGTCATATTTATAATTTTACTTTGAGTTAAAGAGTTTATCTGAATTTAAAATCCAAAGACATGATTTGAAAATATTTTTGTAATAAAGTTCAATGAAAATAATATTACTGAAACATTGATTTGAGTATATTTTGTTCCTACAATGTCTTCAGGAATATATTTATTGTCTCGTACACTAATACGCCATCCGCAGATATCTTCTGTTAGGTTATACAGAGGATGGATGCACAGAAAACCTGCCAAAGTGTTATTGCCTATTGAACCCGATGCAAATGCAAGCTTAAAGGAAGAAAAAATAATTGATTTAGGATCTGATATGAATAGAAATACTAATAGTAATAACCTAAAATCAAAGCAAGAGAAAGTCAACCAAAAAGACACAACTCAAAAGTTATTAACAACAAGTGAAATAAAACATAACAAGCTAAAAAAATTACAACGACAGAAGTTTTACTTAAATCAATGTAAGGTTTTTGACGAAAATGGTGAAATAATCTACGAAAAACTAAAAGAAAACGATGGAAGAATAAGGTATATTAAATTATGTATATTAAAAGACTTAATAAATTATAATTAAATTAATTACATATTAAATGAATTGTTTCAGTTCACTTCTTGTGAGACTCAAATCTAAAAAGGAACGTTTACGCTCAGGACAAATGCTTGTAGAAGGCTGGAGGTTAATTGTTGATGGATTAGAAGCAGATTGTGTTTTAAAATATGTAATATTTAGTCATGTTGAAGATTTGCATAATTTAAGGCCTTTTTTGCCAAAAACTGGTGTTAAATTTTATAAAATACCTTATAAAGAAATAGAATTATGGTCCGATGTGGAGACCTCTTCTGGTATATTAGGTGATTAACTTTTACCATTATACACATATTTTAGACCGTTGTGGCGCAGGGGCATCGATGTGCGACTGTAAGTGTGACAGACATGGGTTTGATTCCCATTTGAGGAGTTGAAATATTTAATATTTCAATTTTATTGCTCTGGTAAAAAGGTAAAGTGCAACATGGAGTTTTGCCACTCAACACACAATATTTCTTAACATTGGGGTCCCAGATTCCCTTTTCCCTCCTCGACAATGTCCGGTGTACATCATGAAGCTAAAAACAAATATTTTTTCTTAACTTCTTGCTGTGTGTCTGTAGCAACGTAGGAAGAGGGAACCAAGTGTTAATGCGCTCTGTTCTCCACTCATTTTCACACATATATTTGTTAAGTGATAAAACATAAGTCCACTATTTGTCTTTTTACTAGATTAAAAAATAGATTAATTCTTGCTGACTCCCACTGCACTGCACTGCATCACAATGGGCAAATTTAAGTATTTTTTAATGTTAAGAATGTAAGTTTGTGTTAATAAACTAATTTCGAATTTTTTATAGGAGTATTTGAGACCCCTTCACATGAAAATGTTAAAAGGTACTCTAAGCCAATCCCACTTCAGTTTATTTGTGACAATATCCGAACACCTGGAAATTTAGGTGCTATATTAAGAGCAGCAGTTGGTGTTGGATGTGACAAAGTTATTCTTAGTAAAGGTATGGGAAGTATTATTTTTAAATATAACAATTTTATTTATTATTTTAACAGCCATAGAGCATAAATTTTGATGTAAATAAAATTAAATTGCTCTGTATTAAAGATTTATTATGCAGCAATTTTTTTAAAATTTTACTCTGTTTTATTATAAAAAGTACATAAGACTATATTAAAATATTAAAAAACATAATACTAAACAGCATGCAGCATTCACAACTTTCTGTCCAATTTTGAAACATTGAGTGTTCAGTTGTGTAACTTAACGCCAAGAATTGTCTACTATATAAAAGAAATAAAAATAAATTATTATGTGGAAATCGAACCGATAACTGCTGCAATCTATTGTCAAAATAAAATATATTTTAAAATTTTTCAATAAAACAACAGGTTGTGTGGATTTATGGGATCCCAAAGTAATAAGAAGTGCATCCGGGGCTCACTTCAGGCAGCCGATTCATACCTCAGTAGAGTGGGAGGATATGCCTAGCTTATTGGAACAAAATACATCTGTCTTCATAGCAGATAGCAATACAAAAATGGTTGACGAAAATGGAAGTGCTCTTAACATTGATCTACCCATCTTGCCATATTATAGTGTAGATTTTGCAAATTTTAAGCATGTCACACTTGTAATAGGTGGTGAAACTGAAGGAATCAGTGAAAGTAGTTATAGGTAGACATATTTATGTTTTGCTTAGGTTTTTTTTATGTGGGTTACTTTAATATTCTGCATATTGACAGTCTACATTTATAAAAGGACATGTCAAAAGAGAACGAAATGAAGATTCATCTTGCTCTTAACAAAAAAAATGTATTATACTGTATATTAACAACTATATAATAACTTGTAATTTTATTTAATTAGATACTTCTGTTCGTCATTTTCCGTTGTATTAACAAGGCTTTGTACGTTGAGTGGCGTAATTAAACGCTGTGCTTAACCTCGTACCAGAGCAAAGATATAAAAATATTTAATTTTTCATTCCCCCCTAATGGGAAGCGAACCCACAACCGTCACGTTTACATGCGCACGCTTGTGCAATATATGTATATCTGTATGCATTATATAGATATAGCATTTCACAATATTTATCTATAATACACACCATTTCCATTGAACACAAATAAATTTACTGTTGTTCAGAGAAACCTGGCTAATTAATCTAAATTCAGCTTCACTACTGTATCCATCACACAGCAGAGTAGGCAGAGGGAACCTAGGGTTAAGACAGTCCGTTCCCCACTTTCCATCGAACTCTGGAGACATTGCATGTTTAGTGGCGGAACTCAATGCCGCGCGACACCAGAGCGAAGAAATGGAATTATAAATTTAATAAATATTTCATGTCCTCAAGTAAGGATCGAATCCACAACCATTCGGTTCTGCAGTCACACTTAGTGCCCCTGCACCACGCCTGGCCTAATTGCTAATTGATCTAAACATATAAAATTTTATGTTATTAATAAATAAAAATATTTTTCAGACTAGCAGCACAAAACAATGGTCTGAGATTAAATATTCCACTACAAAAAGGAGTTGATAGTTTAAATACGGGTATGGCAGCGGCTGTGATAGCATTTGAAGTAAGAAAGCAATTTATTCAAGCGTGGGCCAAGCGCAAATTAGAAAATCAAACTATAGTAGTGACTTAAAAAGTAACGTCATTTTGTTTGTTATAGTTTTTTTAAATATAAATATAGATTATACAATAAATACAATTATGCCTTTTATTCTTTTTTTTTTTTATTTCTGTATATATTATTATTTAAATACAGTATTAACTGAACATCTGAAACTAACAAACGAATGAATGAACTACCAAAATAAGGTAGAAAAAAAATAAATAGATATATATAAATATAAATGTATATTATTACTACACTGACTTCAATCATCAGTGGATCATAGCAAAAAAAAAGACAATTGCCATTATCTTTTTCTGGCATTATGTGTTAAATAAAATGCATTTGTCTTATTAAAAAAAAAATAAAGAAGTTGAAACTGGCAATTATAATTAATTTTAGTCTATAATTGAATTAGATGTAGTGTAAGTAGTATGTGAGTGTAAGTAGTATTAGTAGTAGTATTTATCTAGATTCTGGACTGTTTGTTTATATTTGTAATGCAAATTAAATTACCTATTATAACAGAAATTAAGTAGTTTTTTTTTACATATACTTAAATTGTTTAAGAGAAAAAAATGTACTATTTTCGGGTGAGGTAAGGTATACAAATAAAAACAGATTAAAAAAGTAAAAACATTTAATCTATTTTTAATATATTTAGTATATATTGAATACATACATATTAATGATCTAATAATACATTGTAGTCGATCAGCCGGAACAGATGAGGCCACTGGTGAATTAAGGAGACTAATTAAGAGATTGATTTATCGTATCGCGGTGGGACAATGTCTGAGTGCAGTGGTTGTGGGCTCGATTCCCATTGTGACGAATGAGTTAATTTCATTTTCCTGCACTGGCAAGGCAAAATTCGCAGCAAAGACTCGTCGACACGCAACGGATCGAATTTTGGCGATAAGTGAAAAATTGAGTGTCTTGGCATAGGTTCTTCTATATCTGCGTTGCCAAACGTCCCGAATCCCGCTTTTTTACTTAAAACGTTTAAAAATTCCTCCTGATCACCGAGATAAGATTCGACAACGCTGTTTTATATACAGGATGGAATCGTCTGCGCTCCTTTTACGGGAGAAGTATGTAGAATAAAATATTTCAAACCCATACATAAAACAATTATGAAGATTCGTCAACAGTTTATTAAACATAGTTTTTTATTCATTTTGAAATTTTTGTTCTTACTATATTACGTGTGACACAGTTACGAATAGATAGCAATAACGTAAACACCTATTACTACGAAAATACTATTAAACGTTGCCAATCTCATACTTTTCATTCTCAAAAAACATATAAGAGAAATGGCTATATGTAGTTCTATTTTACACAATTACCTATTTTCTATAACAAACCTAAACCACGTTTAATTTCACCGAGAATACCAACGACTCGATTTCGTGAATGAGGCGTGTACGGCGTTATCGTTTTCATAGGTTAGTAGTGTCTATGAGCGTCATTCTTAACAAATGGCGTTTTATTTTACAATGGTAATTTTATTATTTATTTTATTTGAAAAAGTCACTATCTTTTGGCAAAATCTCTTTTGTTTTAATAATTGTATTAGGTTTTTATAGACTAGTTAAAACTGTGCTTTCATTTAAAGTGGTTATAAAAAAATATTCTGTATATGTAGAAATGAAAAACAGGATTTTTGTAAAAATTCATATTTTCAGTGTTATTACAAATATAACGCCATCTACAAAACTGAATGCGAGGTTTTTCCAGAAAACTCGGTGAAGGCGTAAAAAATGAAAACTATAGATGGAGTAAAATAGTACACATATAGTTCCAAAATATTTTACGAAAAAAAAATTCTAGCTCATTTTAATACGTAAAAAATTTTAGTTATTTGTATAACAGATAAACGCATTATATTTCAAAAATAAAAAGTAAGCATGTAGTTGAAAAAAAGTTGGCAAAACACGCAACCCCATTTCTGAAATAGGTCATTCATTATTAGTCGTTAAGTTACGTATGTTAATATAAGATTTTGATTAAGGATAGTCTCGTATAGTGGCCAAGTCAACTTGGAATGGGCGTCGGATGACGTCATTGGTGCGCAGTCCACAGGCACCAGTCCAAGTATGCCCGCATCGAGACTCGTGCAAATATTGTTACGCAAAAGTGCTTTGCACACTACTTGCTGGCATAAGTACAGTGCGTGTGGGTTAAGCAAATAACTAACTAATATTTTTTTTAGAAGTAACTATTTTCGCTATTTTTTTTTATTGTCACGATGTCATATTTGTGTACCATTTGAATAAGTATTTTAAAATCTAATCAAATCAGCTTAACACTATATTCCTATTCCACTATACACTATATTATTATAACCTAGTGTTAAGATACTCCCGTTTCCCCCTTTCCGCCGAATTCTGGAGGCATTGTGGGTTGAGTGGTGGAATTCAACGCCGCGCTTTGCCGATACCAAAGCGGAGAAATGGCAATATAAATTTAATTAAATATTTCATGTCCTCGAGTGAGGTTCGATTCCACAACCAGTCGATTTTACAGTCACGCTTTGTGCCCCTGCGCCACAACTGGCCTAAATATTTCAATTAATTTCTATTTTTTTTATATATATTAAAAGTAAAAGAGTTAATAGGTACAAATAAGTCTCATATTAAATGTTCAAGAGTTTTTTCAAAGTTGCATAAAATATACTCAGTATATCTAGATCAGTAAGAAGGTACAAGAAGGGAACATTCAAAGGAGAATTCTTAGTACGTAGTTAAGGATGTTCGATGTGGAAGGAGGCGTCGTCGGTCAATACTAGTAGGTGGCGCGGTGCGGGCGCGGGCCGGGAGAGGCGCGCAGGCGTGGCCCCGTCCCGGCCCCCGGCCCCTGCCGGCCCACTCCGCTCACGCAACTCGCGAGTCGGCCGCCGTGCGCTGTGATCGCGCGCGACGAAGCTTCCGCAGCCTCCCGAGCCATGTGTAATGTTTTCATCACAGAGCTTATCTGTCAGCTAGCTTTGGGACACGATATCTCCTAAACATGTATGAATAAATTCCACTCATACGGTACGCGGTGTCACATTAAGCCCTCGCCGGAGGACAGGGAGGACAGCTTTCGCCCAGTGTCTAGTTTTTCTCGTAAGCTCGCTGTGGCTCGTGGCCGTTGACACTGCAGCGTGCGGGTCCCGCAGTGTGCAAGTGTGTGCTTCATTAGCGAACGCAAGGCGAGGACGTCAGCTGAGTCGCGTAAACATTAGCTTGACCGAGTTAAACTGACGATACGATGGTTATACCATTTTTATAGGTTTTGAACCAGTAACTAGCGCGACACTGCTGTGGGATTTCAAGATGCGGCGATTAATTTTGCTGTTTTTGACAGGTAAGGGTATATTGGATTAATTTAGCTTAATGTATTGAGATTATTAGAAAAAGCTTTAGTTAAGAACTTTTTGAAATTTGTGTTAAATGCTTAGTTTTTGTATAATATTGGTCTGGAGAAAATATCTTCGATTACAATAATCGATTAGCTATTACTAATAATAATTAGAAACAAATAATAAATTTCACTTTAGTTTATAATTATTATAACCTTCACGTTTATATTGCACTTTACAAGTATAGATAATTTAATAATAAAAAAATGTGTAAATTAGACACTTTATCAAATCTTTAAATAATTTAGATTGTCTTAATTTTATTAAAGATTCATGTGTACCATTTAAAATGAGTATAGATAGACTGGTGAAAATATTAGTTAAAAAACTATCATTCTCTACTTTAACGTCTCTCACGATAAAGTTAAGAATAATAGAATTGTAATAACTTGTGAATATACATTTTTAGTTTCATTTTCTTATAAATACACGTTCTTTACGCGTTTTATCAATTTCACGGTTGCCCTGCAACCCTGCAAATAGGCGAGGATAGATAGATTATAGATAGATTCTCAAGTTACCTTAAGTTAGACAAGTATTTATAAATCGATCTTAATCGTCTGAGGTTGGTCTTGAGATGCCTTTTGGATTCATATAATTTATGGATGAAAACAGCTTGTCAAGATGGATCTAAGACTTGAGAGCGGTTTATAAATACGACCCTTAACTCTCTACCTTCTACTCATTATATGTGTAGAGTAATTACGCTCTTATTGGGCTGGCGGGCGATGCTCAATGTTACACTTCAGCCAAAATGCAATCAACGAAAAAATATTTGAATTTATATTAAAGTAAAAAAGATTTAATTATATATAAGCGACTCGAAGTTACTCTAAGATATTTGCCATAGATATCTGCTCTACAATAAAAACACATATGTAATAGACACCTATAGTCTTTTTGTCTTTTATAAAATAACTATCAAAACAAGGTATATTTTTTGGTTATAAATTAATTATTTGAAGATTTTCATGAAATCAAGCAATCCTTCATATTACGTATTAGGTACTGATTTAGGCAAAGCTTAGTTTTGTCAATACAATAAGATTTTTGGTAATATTTAATAATTTATGCTATATCGCTATATGGCATAGATTCTTAAATTTAACTAAAAATCTTATATCGTTAATCGATTTATTTTTGTATTGTCTAAGAGTAAATCTCTAACTCATTATGATTCCTACTTCCATACATAAATTGTATGAAAACCGGCACTTGAGTCCAGCCAGCGACAGGTGTTGAATGCAGGTAGAAATTAGGAACACTCGATTGTCGGACCGCTTTAAAAAAAAAATCCGGGATGCTTATGACGAAATGTCTTAGGCATAAAAAAAACATATATAAAAAAAATCAGTATGGCATCAATAATTTGACAATCCAATGAGTTAATTGATGAATTTTATGTTATAATCTAAAAAAGATAGTATTTTAGATAAACTTAATAAAAAATATTCCGACAGTGCAGATTACTTTGGATGTGACAAAATTGCTTCTTTTTATGTAAATATATTTTTTTATTATGTACAATTTACTAAACTTTTTTCTTTCAATATATCAATAATAGTCTTTAACTTTTCTTGTGTAGCGATCTGTCGACGAAACCCCGTTTCTAACAGTTTGAAGGGACGCAGAGTTTTTCTGAGAAAAGTTTGGGAAACTTTCCCCCTTGCTTAGAATTCTCATCAATCAATTTTATGTTTTGACATCGCTTTACTTTTAGCTAAAAGAAGCCACGAAACTTACAAAAAATCAAATATTTACATACACATACTTTCAAATTCATTTTGTTTAATATTTTAAGTTTAAGAATTGGATCAGAACCGGAATATTAAAAGGAGGATCTTTTCAGTTCGCAACTGCCACTTTTTCTACGTTTAACAAGCGGATGCTGCACGCACCTGGCCTCTAAGCTTTTTTTATTTGGCTCGCACAAAAGAATGTTACTTACTTTTATTTTTAAAATCGAATGCCTAAAAATATTTTGAGGCGTAATGTTAATCTCTAAAAATAAAATATAAGTAGATAAATATCGTAATTTGTAACAACGAATTTATATTTTTTATTTTAACCACTACTTCATAGTCACTTTATTATTTAAGCCCCTATAAAGAAAAAAAAAACCACTGTTCCTGTTAAATTGCGGCATCCGATTCTTAATCAAAAATATATTAATGATATAAACATTAAACGTAGAGTTAACATAGAGCTTGTATTAACTACTATCTTGTTTTATAAATCATTTAGTTAAAAAATAGAAAAAGCTTTAAATAAAATAACCTTTAATGTAAATGTATTAAAAATCTTTTATCATATCCTTATCAAAGTCAATTAAAATTATATTAGATTAAAATTGGGTCCACAAAGCGACACGTCCTAATGCTTCGGCACCGGTTAAATTCCCATAGGTTTAATGTCGGTCTTTTGACCAAAGTTCCCTAGAGAGTTATGTACTTAATGTATATATGGATACATTTCATATCACGTATCAATTTGATATATCGAAATATAATCTTAATAATAAGTTTAACTAGCTTCTGCAGCTTCGCCCGTGTGGTGTGTTTTTATCATAAACTTTAAAGTTTGCGAGGATGGATGTTTATTTCACTCTCACGCAAAAATTACTGAACGAATTTCAATGAAACTTTACACTAATATAGCTTTTTCGTCAGAAAAACATATACGTTCTGGTGTCGAGGCAAAGCGTGGCGTTGTGTTCCGCCACTCAGCACGCAATGCCTCCAGAATTCGGCGGAAAGTGGGAAACGGAGTGTCTTAACACTAGGTTTCCTCTGCCTACCCTGCTGTTAGCGGGATACAGCGTGAAGCAGCTGATTTTTATTTTTATAAACAGCTATCCTCACAAAATTTCAAAATTTATAATATTAGTAGAATATACATATATTACATAACTTTTAGCTTACAAAATATCAACGAGAAGACTCTTATAGAATATAATGTAACACTATTTTCGAAATCCACTTTGGTATTTCTGGAATTCTTGTTGTTTTTCATCAGTTATTCTATTTTGGGGTGCTGACAGCAATCTTACAGAATGGCTGCAGGGAAGCGATAAGTAGCAGGGCGCCGGCTTTCATCTGAGTTGTGGTATGTGTTGATAGTCGTATGATTGCGCCGGCGCATATTAAGTTGCGTTTAGATGTAAACAACTAAAACATTTGTTTCTGAGATATTATGCAATTTTTTTAAAGTTTATAGGTAACTTATTTTTTTATTATTATTTTCATAATAGTGATTATTCAGTAACTTTGTATCTAATTATTCAATTTAGAAGGATTTACATATATAAAAAAATACGATTAAAAATATTTAACCATACGTTTGAAAAACATTGGATTATATTTTTATTTGTATAGGCTTAGCTTAAAAAAAACAATTATTAGGACATCAAAGGCACTGCGCTAGTTTGAAATGGTTTAACTGTTCTAATTTAGCGCGCCCATTCACAATCTGTGACGTTAGACGGTTTGGTTACTGCTATCTCTAAAGATAACCTATTTATTTATTACCCTCCACAGTAGTACCGATAATTGAGTAAAATTTATAGTCCTAACCCACCTTTTTGACCACAGCTAAAGATTATGTAGCTATTCTGAAGATTTAGTTATAAATAACTTAATTTTTGGCATTTTACTATTTATTAAGATAAATAATATTGTGTCAATTCAATAGAACTTATGTTGATAAATGAAAATTAGTGTATATGTGTTTAATTTTTTAATTTATTTAGTTTATTTTATTTAACTTTAAGCAAATGGATCTTACCTTGTTACACACAAAGTATTTAAAAAAATAAGAAATATTTACAAAATATCTTAGGTACACAAACCACGAAGTGTTCTACAAAAGAGATTTCCCAGGTGCAAATGAATCTTATTTAATTTTCCCCGAGAGCCCGAAACAATCCGGATTGTGTTACATATTACACAAGTTGCCTCATTTCTTGCGTACATTACACAAAACTTCATTAATGCAAAAGAAATTTCATTTCACTTTTTATTATACCTTTATTTTTGTTTAATCAAGATTTTGACTTTCCTGAATTGTAGCTTTATATTGTAAGTATAGATACTAGCTTCTATTCGAAATTTTGCGAGTAGATAGATAGAACGAGAGAGAGAGAGGGAAAGAGAGCGAGTAGAACAAATATATCTGATTGTTTTAGCTTCACACTGTATTCCACTTATAACAGGGTAGGCAGGGAACCTAGTGTTAAAAAACTAAGTTCCCCACTTCCACAACTCAACGTCGCACTTGACAGTAGATCGAGGAAATAATTCCGTCTCACGAGCGGGAACTGAATTAACAACCATCGCGTTTATACAAATCACACACTGTTCGTGCTGTTTGAATGCCCTCATTGAGAACTGACCTGGGAACGGAGTGTCTTAACACTTAGTTGGATAAGGAGGACAGGGAGACCTATGTGCGAAACACAGCATGAAGCTATAATCAACAATGTTAAGTTTTAATATTAACTTGCTTTTTTCTTAACTATTATTGCCGCAGTAACTAGACTACAGTCATGGTCATCGTCAATAGCTTACACTAAGGTACTAAGCCATACAAGCGTAATTACTTATTGATCTAAATCGCTTATTATTTTTAAGATATAGTACTACTATAGTACTAATTATATTTTTTTGATCACTCGGTTTAGTATTTCAAAAGTGTTTGGAAAATTACTTACATTTTAAAAGTACTTTCGCCACTGTGTTCCAGTTCGAAGAAACACGTAAAGTTAAAGAGGTTTTGTGATTACTTAATAACTTAAAAAGTATACGCACTTGTAAAAAATCGGTTATTTTGAAATCACAGAGAGACAGCAGGTATTTCAATTTTATTCATATTATGATGATGATGATAATGAATGGATGCAAAATGGTCATCTGTGAAATGCCGCCTTAAAAATTTCTCTTAACAATTCATTATTTCTTATAGTTTTGCTGGATTATTACGAATGTTTATCAAATGTTCCAGATTTTAATACGTCGATGAAAAATGATCATCACACTCCAAGTTTTTATTAAGACGGCATTTTGTTATTTCTTATAATCTAGCCACAGGCCATTATGCTTCTACAATAAGAAAAGTTTCATTTAAATCCGTCCAGTACTTCAGAATATATTATGCGTTTACAAACACAAAGACAGACAAAAATAAAAAAAAAATATTAATTTGTGTGTTTAAACACTAATTTTATATTACACTAAATATATTTAATTTACATACACACAGATTATATAACAAATATAAATTCAAACACAGACTGAAGTGTAGAAGTAAGTTTACCTATTCCATAGCGGCCTTACTTTTATATTTTTTCTGAAGTCATAAACGTAGAGGATACCTTGAAAGGCACGCAGGTTATGTTTCAAGAGCTTAACGGTGAAAAAGGTCAAAGTAAGACGTAAAGGTTGTTAGTTCGATCAACTTGTCGAAAATTTCGCCATCCTGTAGTCGTAATAAGGACCACAGTTCACAAAGTTTATTATATTTTTTTTTACTTAACACTGTAAATTGGGACGCATATCACACACTCACGCTAAGAATCTAATATTTAGACACTCCACGCAATGTTAAGATACTCGACAGGTTGTGTGTTTGATTCCCACTCGAGATAATAGAATATTTAATATTTTTATTTCTTCGCACTGATAACGAGGCAAAGCGCGGCGTTGAATTCCGCCAATGACCATGCAATGCCTCTAAAATTCGATTGAATAAATTTGGATCGGAGTTTAAAAGAATATAATAGAATAAGTTTTAATACTAGGCTCCCTCCGCCTACCCCGTTACGTGCGGGATAGAGCGTGAAGCTGAAAAATAATATTATCACATTTACATTGCATTATACAATGTGAATTGTATAATATTCAATAGGTACTAGTCACTAGACCAGCTTTAGTTTTATTCAGGCTTCACTGCGCTCTAGAAGTAACTGAACATTAGGTGTTAAGCTAAACAGTATACGTAATTAAGTTAATATATAATATCATTTATATTTAGTTCATTTATAAGTTATAGAAAAGAGTATGGGGACAATTTCCAATTCGCTTTATCTTACGAGTTTGTGTCACATATAAATAAAATATTAAACGTACACTTAAGTAATATATAGCGAGACAGTTTGGCAATCATCATACTAATGTTGTAAGTTTGTTTGTTACGCTTTCACGCCAAAAATACTTAACTTATTATCATGAAACTTTATACACATAATCTAAGAGGTATTAGGGAGGACATAGGATACTTTTTTTAAAAATATATTTAAAAAAATATTCTAATTTAAAAATAATTTTAAGCTAGCAAAGTCGCATTTATATAGTATGTTATAAATCCATATTGTGCTACTTCTTTCGTAATTATAAACATAGAAAAGTCAAGTAGTGAGGGACAAAACAACGTTTAGATTATATTTATTGACCTTGACGGCCTAAGGGTGCCTTTGCAAAAGGCGCCACGTGCGCTTAGTAAAACGATAATGATAGAGTAGCTAAAGGGGAGTCCCAATCAACTGAATAACTAATTCAAGCCATTGCACTTTACGCTGTGCGGGAGCTCTTTTTGCGATACCCTAGTCCCTATTGTTGAAAGTTCTAATGACGAGGGGTCACTTCAAGATTGTTTTTGTTAAATATACAAAAACAGTATATACAAAAGCTAGTTTTTAATTTAGAACCTTTGTAGAGTAAAATTTGTAGTTATTTAATATTATTTTGATGACAACATTTGCACTGGGCAAAGACTGATGATTTTGCTTTCATGACTAAATAGAATAACATTTTTTGTCTGTTGTTCTATCAGGATAAGCATTGTGGCAAGTCTCTCGAGTGTTATTTTTTTATAATACAGCACTCAACACAAAAAATGTCTCAAGACATAAAGTTGTTAGACTGTAAGTATGTAGAAATATTAAGATAGTAAAAGATGCAAGAGCTTTAAGATGTGACGCAAGTACATTATGTGTAATTAGGTCAAAGAGGCGAAGGATGGAACTGAGTGGAATGGGGAGGAAGAGTCTTTTCCACGATCTGTCGGTTGTATTACAGTCGACAATATAACACATAACATTCTGCTCAGAAACTTTATGAAAATGTGTCTTACGAGCATAGCTTCCTTGGTAAAAGAAATATCAAATAAAAAATATTTTTTTATCATCTGACTTATTTTTTTATAAATAATTTAAACATTTTTTTTAAGAAACCGTCATGGTGCAGGAGCACAGGAATGTGACTGTAACGCGACGGTTGTGGGTTCGGCTCCCATTGGAGGAAATAAAATATTTATTTAAATTTGTATTTCCATTTCTTCGCTCTGGTCGAGGCAAAGCCCGGCGTTGAGTACCGCCACTCAACACACAATGCCTCCAGAATTCGGCGGATGGTGAGGAACGGAGTGTCTTAACACTAGATTCCCTCTGCCCACCCTGCTGGATACAGCGTGAAGCTGATTTATTTTGATTTATTTTTTATAGCTATAACTGTAAAAATATTTAGAATATGAGTGGTAAAGGGAGACATTTGTTAAACAGGAAGTACAATTGCATTCTAGCAATTAAGGCATCTCAGGACATATGGTGACTTCATAAATCTTATGTCAGATGAAGCAGACTGAGTGTCATAAATACAGCGGGTGTGTATGTCAAAACATGGGGATTTGGGCGCTGTCTCTCGCGGCAAGCGGCCCCGACGCCGCGCCAGATAATGAAAAAAAGATTTATGATCAAAAGTAATCAAGTTTTATTATAGCCCATATCAACCCCTATACAACACTTTTATTAATTTTAGTTTGCCGTGACAGCCAAGGCACAATTATTTTTTTAGTTTTTAGGTCAAGCACAAATGATTTTGTCATGTTTTCGTTTCAATAGCTTTAGAAAATATTAAATTAAATTGAATTAAATCAGCTCCACGGAGTGTATTCGCACACAGCAGGGTAGGTAGAGGGAATCTAGTCTTAAGACACTCCGTTCCTCACTTTCCGCTGAATTCTGGAGGCATTGTGTGTTGAGTGGCGGAACTCAACGCCGCGCTTAACCTCGACACCAGAGCGAAGAAATGGAAATATAAATTTAAGTAAATATTTCATCTCCTCGAGTGGGGATCGAACCCACAACCAGTCGGTTTTACAGTCACACCTCGTGCCGCTGCGCCACGACCGGCCTCTATAGCTAGCTATAGAGGCCGGCCCTATAGCTCTCCATATTTAAACGATATCTGCCGCGAACCGTTATATGACGCATATTTTCATTGTACTTGTCCCACGTTCGTGCGTTCCTTTATTTAAACAATTTAATTCATCAGTTTCCAATTAATTTCATAGGGTTATCGTCGAGCCGTATTAAGGAGCTGATTAAAATCAATTATAAATTTAAAAAACTGGATCTCACATAATGTAAGTTTTTAAAAGAATTTCAAGATCGACTATTAGATTTTTTAAACATATTACAACCTTTTAAATCTGATGAAATAAATTTATATCAATAATTTCCTAGAAGCACTAAATGACATCTTTTTTTCCTTTGACAGTGAGAAAGTTGTAACAAACAAAAAACAAAAATTTATTGTTAATACTAAAATATAAAATCTAGATTTTACTACATCCATACTGAAGTGGTCTGCAAAAAAAATATCTATCCATTTCAATATAGATTTTAATTTAATATTTTAAGCAAAAATTACAATTTCTTTGAGCCTGACGCCGATACAGCATTACTAATACGAATCGCAATGCGCTAGACACATTTGGCTAAGTGTAAGAATATGTACATATTCCAACATTACGTACATGTGGGACGTTGTCATGTGTACGGAGATGCATTAGTGCAGTGATTCTCAACCTTTTTTTTGTTGCGGCACATATTTAACGATTTCAAAATTTGGCGGCACACAAACAGAAATTATTTACTACAACACACTGCGTAGGTTTATGACAATAATTTTAAATATACGAATTTATTTTTTTGTGGATTTAAATATATATTCATGTTAAAAATATTTTTCTTTTTAAATGATATAATTTAATTATATTAACATAATTATATATTTGCAAAATTTGGCGGCACACTTTTGAAATTTGGCGGCACCCAAAAGTGCCGCGGCACAGTGGTTGAGAATCACTGCATTAGTGTATCAATTTGCTTAGTCACTATAACATTTTGGGGTCGTTCTGATATCAAAAGGCTATAAGCGTAAGTGCGTTTGTGAGCTCGCAAGATTTATGGTCTTTATCTAATGACATTTTACTGTATGCATTTTTTGGAACCCCCTCTATTTATAAAGATTTGTTGTACAATTAATGTATTTATTTTTGTATTAAATTTTATGCAAACTACATTTTATTTGTTATTGTTTTTTAAAGGATTATATTCAAGCTTGAATTATCTTACAATGTACAAGCGACGGCTATATGCGTGCCACTGTAAACGTGACAGATTGCGGGTTCGATATCTACTAAAGGAAATTAAATATTTAATTTTCATTTCTTCGCTCTGGTACCGAATCAAAGCGAGGCATCGAGTTTTGCCACTCAACACGCAATGCTTCCAGAATTTGGCAGAATCGACGTAAAATAATAATTTAGAAACGTCTTTTGCTAACGAATCAAGAATACGTCTATAAAGGATCCACCTACAAACGAATTTTGAAACAAAATTGAAAATTTAGCTTCACATTACCGTAACAATTTAAATCAAATATTTACATCCTGCTTACAAATGAAATTAACGATACTCTGTGACCATTATTTTTCATAAGAGCTAAATAAACCGAGTGGAGATAATGTATGTGATTATATACCCATGTGTTACTTCCGGGCGGGTCGGCGGCGGACGCGTCCGAACATGGAAAGCATTTTAAGCGGTTGCATTGATACCGTCGCGTCCATTGTTCTATTTATTTTGAGCTCGACCTATTGATCCTTTGCAATTTTAAGCGCCACTCATATCGGCTTTAGCTTTAAATATTATCTTGCACGTGGAAGTATTTAATGATAGTGTCATGAATAAAAGAGGCCAGTCGTAGCGCAGCGGCACGAAGTGTGACTGTAAAATCGACTGGTTGTGGGTTCGATCCCCACTCGAGGAGATGAAATATTTACTTAAATTTATATTTCCATTTCTTCGCTCTTGTGTCGAGGTTAAACGCGGCGTTGAGCTCTGCCACTCAACACGCAATGCCTCCAGAATTCGGCAGAAAGTGGGGAACGGAGTGTCTTAACACTAGGTTCCCTCTGCCTACCCTGCTGTGTGCGGGATACAGCGTGAAGATGATTTATTTATTTTATTTTCATGAATAATAAATTTGCTTCTCATGTGTGCCAACTTTACAAAATCGTTATAGACAAAGGTAAAAGAGATAAAAGTCTAATAGGAATGTAAATTGAGTATGCTTCTTAATTCCTCGTTTTCATATCGTTTTTTTGCTCACAGAGTGCTCTTTTGAAAGTATACATTTTAAATATAAGCTTTAGAAATGTTAAGTGCATTTCTTCAGCCTAGCTTTAATAAAGTAACAGACGATCTCGAAAAATTTCTTTTTTTATGATGAATAAAAGGTCCAACAATAAGAAAATCCTTACATTTAGAATTTGATGTCATGTTCATAAATACAATTTTATGTACATTCATAGTGCTTTAATCTTCTATTATATCATCATATCATATATGTCATAAGAACATAAATAAACCTAACCTTAATTTTTTTTTTATTTTATTCTTTGATAAAATAAACGGACAACCCTATATATTGCACGAAGCCACATAATGCGGGTAGCTCAACGCAACTTGATACAAATCTCAAATGAAACACGAAGCTCATTTAGGGTTCGATAGTTTAATACCTTTTATATATGTTATCTAGATTATTTAGTTTATTTTTTTCCAAAGTAATTATTATACGTATGAAAATGTAAAAATAATCAATTTATATGTTTAATCGAACGTTGGTGTTTTAATTTCTTTTAGGGAAATTCAATATATTTGCAATCCCAAGAATTAATATAAATGAAAATTTAAAAGATCTGCTGATTAATGTTAAAGACAATTTGCTTAAAAAGTTATTTTTTTATTTAATATTTTATATACAAACAATTTGGATTTAAATATAAACATTTATAAGAGGTCATATAGACTTCTTTTGTAAATGTATTTGCTCTATTAAATATGTAGAGCATCAAGTTCTATATATTATACGAAGTATATTGCAATTACAAAAATAAAATAAACTATTGAAAGCCTACAGAGACGGTATCGGTATTTGGGCCGCATTGTCGCCCCGGCCGGCGCCACTCTGCGGGGGGATTATCCCAACTTCACCCCACATAACAAACACTGTCTTTTGTACTTTATTTTTTCCAGATTTTATGACACGAACTTGCTATAAATCGATAAGTAACTTTATAAGTTCACGAGAAACGAACAACCCCAAATTTTGGTAGTTCCGAAAATATATACAGATACACATTATGTTGTCCCGATCATTGGAAACTACTTGTGCTAAAATAAAAAAGAACATAAATATTAGTAATGTTTTATAGCTTTTTATGTTATTAAATATATATATTTAATTATATTATAAAAATAATAATACAAAAGTATCTAAACATACATTTTCTAGTCTTATAGTAAGATGAAGGTTTTATAGAACCTGTGCAAAAAGAGTAATTGAAAACGGTCAAAATGACGCAACGTCTCGTAAACCCGTGTATGGACATCTGCGACCTAGAAGAGCGGGGTCGATCCATCCACCCTCAACTATTTATTTAGTTATAGTCTCCCTAAAGCCATTACAAATTCTTTTTATTCTGTTGTTCATAGAATACTGCTAAACAGGCATTGGCCTTGAATTTAATTTGAAGCAAACTCGTAATATTATATTGAAATAAATCGCTAAAGAACGAAGTGTTTCATATCATTTAATTATGTCGATGACCAAGATAACTTAATCAATCTTAATCAGCTTCACGCTGTATCCCGCACACTGCAGGGTAGACAGAGGGAACCTAATGTTAAGACACTCCGTTCCCACACTTTCTGCCGAATTCTGGAAGAATTGCGTGTTGAGTGGCAGAATTCAACGCCGCGCTTGTCCTCGACACCAGAACGAAGAAATGGAAATATAAATTTAAGTACATATTTCATCTCCTCGAGTGGGGATCGAAACCACAACCAGTCGGTTTTACAGTCGCACTTTGTGCCACTGCGCCACGACTGGATCAAGATAACAATGTGCACTTATAAATAAATATTGTTACAGTAATATGTTCAATAACAACAAGTTGAGAATTACATTTATTCATGAATGACACTTTTTTGCGCGTAGAGATAATAAGGTCAGACAAAGATAAAAATTTTAGCGCAGATCCAATAAATCAATTATATTTTAGATTTACTTTCGTAACGTCGTTACCTCATCACAGACGACGCAGTTGGAATGTGACTGTTTAACACGATGTAAGGTTAAAAATTTTATACAATCAAATATTTATATTTATTATACTTAAATATGTTTGATTATTCCGAAAACACCAAATATCGCGAGTGGTTCTGTTGCATATCATAATTCAAAATGTAGACACTATATACTCTATGGGTATATGTCAAACAATATGAAAGACATATATGAAGGAAAAACACGATAACCATAACATTAAGCATAACATCAATATCCTTTCGCCAAAACTGGTAGATTTCTGGACAAAAAGCAAATTGTTGTTATCCTATAACGCACATTTCTATACGACCTGTTATTACAATAGCAGTTATTAAACTGAAAGTTGTGTAGCAGAGTAAATAAATTTCTTTATAATAATTTTATCTGAATCACTTAAATTGAAAAAGTATTATATATCTTTTCCCATCCTGGGTCACAGGCAAGTTTTTCCTTACATCGTAAAACCATTCTCTAGAGAGTTGCTTGTTTTAAGCCGCTCTTTCCCTCGTTTTCCTTATCTTACATCTATTACTTCTTTGAGATCCAAGAACCACTTACTAATTCTATTATTATAAAAGGACACAAAAAATAGTCATGATAGATTTCTTTTATGCTCTATTTATTTTATTTGATATACCTACAGCTATTGAATTAAAATTAAAATTTAATCTCATAATATTCTGCATATCTCGCCTTAATTATATCATTTTATAAAGTTTACTGACGTTTAATTATACTTTAGTTGTATACTGAAGCTTAATTAAATTGCAAATATGAATAAAAACTTACACGGATAAACGAGCCGTTAAAATGACCTTACAGTCTTACATAGTACATTAATATTTATATAGTTTTTTTTATAAATATTCTCTCTATAATATACTCTGATTACACTATCAACAAATTTTGGGATAATATCAGTAAGCGTTTTATGTTTTGTGGTTAAGCATTATAAACGAGCTGTCGTGACGGCGTTACGTCTATATCTAAATGTATATTGGTTGATAGTTTTGTGTTAATTCTCTACATTAGTCTTTGTTCTAATTCAATTTTAATTTAATATTTCCCATCTCTTTTTACATAGCACCTTTGTTATTAATACCTTTGCCTTTTTTTCACATTTATTTATGTAAGTTAATATAGATAAATTTCAATATTTATTAGTATTTTAAGTAACTAAAAACTGTAACTTAAAATATTTAATAAATAACATTACAGTTTATTTTCTTTTATATATTTACATTCAGTCATTCACGGGAGACAATAGTTCAGTCTTTGCTTTAAATCTCTGATACGCCGGAGCTGTGAATGCGTTCGGTTGCAGTTAATTTCTTCTCAATAAAATCAGGTCGCAGGGCGATGTCACATCTCTAAGCAATAAAACACAGCTTGCAGTGGCGTCTGCCGGCTTTATTGCATTTAGCAGCTATGCAATTTTGAGTCCATTAATCTTTGCTGTTGCTTCGGTCCTCTGTTTCTACACGTAAATATTACTAACACTTTTCGCGTATTTTGATCTATACAAGTTTTGATTTTCTGTCTGGCACGAAATGTGACTGTAAAACCGACTGGTTGTGGGTTCGATCACCACTCGAGGAGATGAAATACTTACTTAAATTTATATTTCCATTTCTTCGCTCTGGTGTTGAAGGTAAGCACGGCGTTGAGTTCTGCCGCTTAACACGCAATGCCTCCAGAGTTCGGCAGAAAGTAGGGAACGGAGTGTCTTAACACTAGATTCCCTCTGCCTATCCTGCTGTGTGCGGGATACAGCGTGAAGCTGTTTTTTTGTTTATAAATATATATTACATATTAACGTATAATAATAAACCGTTGTTTTGCTGGTTGATCTGCATTTGAGCTAAATAATCTACAACATATATTTTTTATCTTTTTTGAAACCATCATAATGTTTAAGTGATGTGACATTCATTTTTCTATTTTCCGCTCATTTTGTACATATTGCGTGTTGGGTAGGTAGCAATATATATATTTCCTATTTTTCCCTGCATCGAGTTGGCGTTATAATATAAATCGAAAATACAAGGTCTTAAAAAAACCCATGCACGCATTAGGTAGATATCCACATCCCTATTTGATAGTGATGTTGATACAGTGAAATTCGATTAACTATACTAATTGTTATCGTTAGGCATTCGGATGATCGATAATCCGGATAATCGAATGTATAAAGCAGCAGATTTTACGTATATGTTGTACATAAAGAATTTATTAAAAACCGAAAATAGAGCAACAAAAGTTTCTATTCTAAAAATGCATGAATCCTAAACATATACTTGTACATTATTTGTGTGCATACTAAATATAATTGGTCGCGATTATTAATCGGGATAATCGCGAATTCGTATTATTTATTGAGAGCCGGATAATCGATTAAATAAAAAAAATTGTACTGTGTACACTTTACACAAGAAAATCGTAATCGGATATTTCTATAACCTTTTTTAAATGTCTTAAATCAAAATAAGAAACTATTTATTGAAGCGAGTGCATTTCTCACAGAATACATTAATTTGAAATCTTAGCTCTGCAATTGTTCTTTTGCACGAAATCACTATAAAGCGTTTCGAACAAGAAGGAAACGACGGTGCGCGTGCCTTAGAATTAAATAGTTTCTTTTGTCGGTTAAACGTTCGACGATTAACTCAAATGGCGGCCATTGTGACCACTACCTAGGATTGTGACCGCAAAGCGGAGCACGATTAATAGCGACTCGACTTTACTGAAGATACTCTATTTATTCTTTTCGAACGAGCTAGAAAAAAGATTATTTATAATTAATGTAATTTTTAAAAGTCTATTTTAACTTTTAATAGATTATAAAAATTCATTGTAGATTTTACAGCATAACCATAGAGCTTACGTTTACGACTGCTCAGGTGCAAAAGTAGATTATATTATTGTGTAATTTTTTAGTCTATTCTACAAATAGGTAGTTTTATTTTCAAAAATATTTTTTTATTTTTATTTTAAATAGGTCATCTCTTAGCTAATAAATAAAAAATAAGCTCTTTATTACGATATGTAGTGCAACCTAGTTAAATGGGATCTCAAGGGACCAAAGATTTGTATCATTTAAAGAGGATTTTTAACATTTTTAAAGTGTTATTCCACACTTAGGAACGAAAAATACTTATTTAGAAAAGTTATAAAAATTTCGACGTTGCTTGATGAGAACGTATGGCGGTTCAAAATTTTTATACGTTTTCTAAATAAGCATTTAAACAGGATTTTCATTTATCCAATTTGTTTCTTGTATAACGGGATTTTTTGGTAATTCAATGAAAAAGTGCCAGGACCTCAATGGAATTCTCAATAATAATGGTAACTCACTTATCAAGGTTCCACTTTCAGGTTTCACCTTATTTAATAGTCTAAAATTATCTTTCATACGACGTAGATTTTGTATAGTATGATATTTGATACAAATTTTTATAATTCAAAAATTTTAAAATTATGAAATTTAAAAGAAAAACTATAAACGACAGCACAGAGTTTAAAGAATGACGTAAAACTCGTTTGGGTAACGAAGCGGTACGGCAAAATATGGTGCCGCGCCGTCTAGCCATTCACGTTTTTGACGCCGGCGAGACGTGCTACATAGAAGAGCTGTATATAAAACTTATACTTTTGAAGCACCATATAAGCTTTGCTACATTCCTTTTAGGTATTACCTAAGAACTTACGAAGTTAATTTTAAACCAAACGAAGGTACATGTATGAAACATTTAAAAAGAGAAAGGAAGTACCTACTAATGAAATAAGACATCGTTGTTTTCAATGCAATTTTCACATAAGTTTCAGGTTTTTGTATATCAACTCATTTAATAATATCTACACAAAATATAAAGGTACTTTATATATTTTTGTACTTTCAATTTGTTATTATGGCAACGTAAAAGTAATATTTGTTTAGGAAGAATTGATGTGGGTGTTTTATTGATGTTGGAATTTATTTTTTTAATGTTGTATTTTATTTTCGCGGCAAGATTACGTGATGAAAAGTTGATACATAAATATAATATATACCATATTACACTACTCAGTATACAATATAAATTATTTATATATGTTCAATTTTAGGGTTAGCATAGCTTTTAAGGAAAAAAGGAACCTTTATAAGATAATTTTGTTGTCTGTCTGTCTGTCTGTCTGTCAAGAGCTCTTATCTCAGGAACGCTTGGAGATATCGAGTTGAAATTAAAGCCGTATGCCTAGATCTACGGCCCCATGATTTCCTAAAAAAACGTATTGCTACATTTACTTTAATAAATGATATGGCCGTTTATATGGCTAGCAACTACAAGTAGTACTAGTTTAGGTAGTAAAAAATCTGAAAACATTTAGAGTTAAAATTCTTAAAAATAATTGCCTTAAAAAAATAGTAGACAAAATTTGATATTAAATCCGCTAGTTGAAGTGAGATATCAGATGAAACGGCTCTGACTAACCAAGCTTAAATTTCATATTATAACATGTTACATACATTATACATAGATACGATTTAAATTTTTAGCCGAGGTGAAATAATAACTTATAAGTTTTACAATACTCTGTAATAAAAAGGGCAATTGCGATATTTTTAAATATATAACTAAGTACTCGTTATAAGTTCCACTTCGTCACTATAATTTTATATAATGTTTTGCATATATAAATCCATTTCGTTTCTTCACAGTTATTTTGAAACTTTGTGATTTTCTTGTGCAGTCAGTACACTTTCTGTGACGCTGCTTGCAGTTAAAGTTTGACAGTACTTTGTGGAAAATTTTGCATTTGATTAGGTCAAAAGTTGAAAGTTTTGCATGTTAAACTTTTAACATAAATTAGATACCTAGAGTGAGCGACATTAAGTGTAAAAAGTTATCTTATAGAAATAAAAGTGAGAAAAACGGAACTCTTCGAAGTAGATATTTGAAATAAAATAATAGTATACTTTAGTATAAATTAAAAAAAAAATAAATCAGCTTCACGCTGTATCCCGCACACAGCAGGGTAGGCAGAGGGAACCTAGTGTTAAGACACTCCGTTCCCCACTTTCTGCCGAATTCTGGAGGGATTGCGTGTTGAGTGGCAGAACTCAACGCCGCGCTTAACCTCGACACCAGAGCGAAGAAATGGAAATATAAATTTAAGTAAATATTTCATCTCCTCGAGTGGGGATCGAACCCACAACCAGTCGGTTTACAGTCACACCTCGTGCCGCTGCGCCACGACTAGCCTCATACTTTAGTATAATATCTATATATTGTGGTCATATAGTAGAATTGACAATTTCATGAAACGATAGCGACACTTTAACGATTTCGTATCCACATTCGGCCCTATCGTAAAACGAGCTGTCAATAAAATAAACCTTTTAATAAAAAATCCAGAACTCGCTTACTGTTTTTTAATTATGATTTTAATAAATTAATAATGATCTTGTAATAAACAACTGTCATGATGAAACATAAAAAAGCATGTCTAGCTTTTATTTGTATTTAATCTATTAATTTGATTTAAGAATATCGACCATTTCATGAAATAATTTCGTAGAGTGAAAAAAAATTGTTTTCATTAGATCAATGATCTATTTTTCTGGTGAACGACTTATATAGAAATGCGTAGGAAGTACGTTCTAATATTTATACAGTTTGTTAACAACCTTTATGAAGAGAACAAATCTTTACAATTTTACGAAACATACAACTTTTCTATTAATAATAAATGATTGGAAATATTTTTAATTATTCTATAGGTACACTAAATTAATTAATTAAGAAAAAAACCAACTCACGCTGGCACACAGCAGAGTAGGTGGAAAGATTTTAGTGCCAAGACTCTCCTCCATTCCGTACTTTCCGCCAAACTCTGGAAGCATTTTGTTTCGATACCAGAGCGAGCAAATGAAAATATAAATGTATAGTCTAATTCTCTTTAGGCCAGTCGTGGCGCAGGGTGATTGGAAAACCGACTGGTTGTGGGTTCGATCCCCATTCGAGAAAATGAAATATTTACTTAAATTCATATTTCCATTTCTTCGGCGTTGAGTTCTGCCACTCAACACGCAATGTTTCCAGAATTCGGCAGAAAGTGGGAAACGGAGAGTCTTAACACCAGGTTCCCTCTGCCTACCCTATTGTGTGCAGGATACAGTGTGAACCTGAATTATTTTATGATTTGATTAATTCTCTTTATACATATACATATAACGAGGCGTGGCATTAAGGGTGATTAAATAACTCCTTTAATCTAAGTCCAATCAGGCGGAGCTGATATCGCAGAGCGGTTTGGGATACACAACCTCCCTAATAGCTGTTAATTAACTCTAATGTTGATTTAAGCCATTTTGCATCGGCCGTTTTGCTGAATTACTGCTATGAAATTCATTATAGATCCAATTTAGCTAGTTTACATAATGATATTGCTATAATTATAATATGTTATGTTAGTAACGCGATTGTAAATATCTAATGTTTTAATTGGTTCAATTGTTCAAGTTTCTAATATTTTAGTCACTTGATTTGTGAAGTAGTTATCATTTGAAATAATAATAATAATATTATAATTTAAAAAAAACTGAACGTGGCGAACGGTGTGTCTTAACATTAGGTTCCCTCTGCCTACCTTGCTTTCTATGATTTTTATTTATATATAAGCCATATTTTTCAATCATTTAATTTATTAAAAGTCTTATACTTGCTATTTGTTTGAATAACATACAATAGAGTCATTATCAAGAATTTATCTTTTTATTCTTTAATAACTTCCAGAACCTCTCACACTTTTGTTATAATAAACAGAAACATATTATGATAATTACAAAGTATATTTAAATTTACCTATAGTAAATAATTCTGATTTCTATTCGTCTCTTGACGAGTTTAGTGGTATATACGAATCCTTGTGAAGTCCATGTCGTCGACAACGTCTGCCACTTATTGTCAACTAGCGCTAGCTGCCGCCATTCATAAAATTTGGCAGGTAATTAAAATCTTTGGTTTATAAAATCTTTAAATAACAACGTAATATCTTGTATCTACAGATAAAAGTAAAAAAACTAGTGTAAAATGTAGTTAATTTCCGAATTATGTATATTTCGTTGTTTAAATTTTATTTTTCATTTCATGATTTTTGATTTTAGTTTTCATTGTTTTAAATTAACAAAAGGGCAGTTTCAGATTTTAGCTCGTGTGCGTTATGACAATCCGTTCCCATTTTCCGCCTAATTTTCGAGTCATTATAAGTTCAGTAAAGGTATCTAATGTCACGGTTTGTTTACCTAAGGCTATGATATAAAAATGATTTTAATATTATTATTACGCCGAACAGGAATAAAACCAAAACCGTCGTATTAAAAGTCCCAAATCTTATTGCGTGGGAACGGCCTCAACATTACAATCTGAACCTAATAAAATTTCACTAGAGCAGTTTTCAGTAAAATAAAGTAATCTAGGCAAAAGATTTATATCTATAATATATGTATCTATAGTATTATATTAGAGTTATTATATTAAAGCCAAGAATACCAAAGATTCGTAACATAGGGTCCGCCACAACGAAGACTAACGAAATAGGTATATCGATCGTTTAGTCCTTCTAATTTACATTTACTTGAAGATTTGAGATTAATGTTAATGTATAAAAGAGTTTTATGATTTTCATAATGTATATAGCGGTGTGAAATCCAGAACATCGTACATAATGACGCAGTACCGTTTACGGCATTGCACCCTTATTTCGGTTGGCTGTATGCTATAGTTTAAAAAAATAAATCGTTATCTTTAAATGAGTTTTTTATCAATATAGCAAGCGAAACTAACAGAGATTGGTGAGCGAAGCAAAGAGGGGCAAAGTTATCTATAAGATATATTAAAACTTATTTAGATTACATACTACAAGGATCTATGATTAATAAAAATATATCGGACAGATTGGAGAAATATTTTAATTTCTTAGTAATCAAATCATCTAATACGAAAAATAATAACTTTTAAAGGGTATTATTTTATTCTAGTGTTATTTTAGTTCGGTCCGGAGTTAGAAAGTAGACCTACAGTGAGTAAATTTAATCAAGTGGATTCCCAGAAAACCTTTCTTTGTTCCTTTACGTACTATTATATTAGAATATTTTTTAATTCTTGAGATTAGGTACCTACACTTTTTAACATAATTAAATTGTATAAATAAAATTAAACAATCAGCTTCATACTGTATCCCGCACACAGCAAGGTAGGCAGAAGGGAAAACTTAAGGCGGAGGCGGAGGCGGAGCTTAACGCCGTAATATAAATTTATATAAATATTTCATTTCCTCATGTGGGGATCGAACTCACAACCAGTAGCTTTTACAGTCACTTTGTGTCCTGGACTGCGACTGGTCTCCATTGTTTGTTTGTTTAAATTAAATTTTATTAAAATTAAAAATAGAAAGAATTGATGTCCGATATTTTTAATACTATTTCTTGATTTCCGTACAAAATTTGGGCTATCCGTTCATCTGTCAGAACCATTCTTCCCAAAAACGTGTGGAGGATACCAGCTGAATTTAATACTTAGTACTGAGAAATTCAGGCCCTTGGAGCCCAGAAAAAATAAAAAAAATCTAAGCCAACGCAATCGAATGATAAAAATATTTATGTTTAATTTTAGAGCATTTTGTACTAAATTCGTAGTGTAAACACTTCCCCGTTACCCTTATGAACTTTCGAAAGGATTGAGGAATACAGTACAAATAAAGGGAAAATCGAAAAATTGGTAGTTTATAGGTATATCACAGGTAAATTTATTACAAATTTATATTTGTAGTTAATTTCATACCAAATAAATGCACGCAAACTTAAATTTATCGACTTTTATAAGTTGTACTTCTCATTAACATTTAATTATGACAGACAGACGGACAGGCAGACAGATAGACCGACAACAAAGTGGTCCTTTAAAAGTTCCGTTTTTTTTAGAACTCTAAAAATATTTACAGATACAGAATATATAACAGATTTCGTATAACATCGTTATATCTATATTAGTTTAGTCATGTTATTACTTTCATATTAAAGTTCAATATTCCACATACGGGATTTCAAATAAAACTCAATTTCCTATTATTCCTCCTCGAAGATCTTCTATAAAACTGAAATACATGTTTCATAATTCAGCAAAATTTTATAAGCTGTATTTGTTTTCGACGATATTAGGGTCAAAATGGCCGCCTTAGACATCTCCTTTGGCATATTTCCATGTTTTATTTATGATAGTATACAAGATTGATATATTGCGACTATATCCTTTGTGTGTCGCGTATATGTAAATGTATATTTTCATAGACTTAGCTCAAGAATATTTTGTTA
>JAATLQ010037486.1:0-15108 GCA_013421005.1 Heliconius erato x Heliconius himera
TGGTGAAATTTTCAAGTAAATCGGTTCAGTAGTTTCAGAGAAAAATGCGGACAACAATATGTCGACAGACAGACAGACAGACAGACAGACAGACAGACAGACAGACAGACAGACAAGAAATTCAAAAAAAATCTTTTTGCTTTCTATTAGTCTTTTTAAGTGTCCCTCTATCCATTTCAGTCAAAATTACTAAATGTACAGACAAAATATTTTTACTGTCTTATTATATATAGAGATATCCTCCTATCTAAGATATCTTCTATCTTACTCTCCGGACCTTACTCAAACATATTATCATTTTTTTCTAAATTTGGAGTTATCCAAGAAGTTGTTCTTGCCAAGGAAAAAAAATCAAATCCGATGAGGCACTCCAAATCGCTTTCAAAGCTTTTATTGATTCCCATCCGAATGATTTTTTTAGTAAAGGGATAAATGAACTACCTATAGGATGGCTAAAGTGCATATATAATAATGATCCATACTTTGATTAAATAAATATATTATATTAAAAATATTCAACCCTTTGTTCCTCCTATACCAAACACCAATGAAATACTGCTTTAGTAAAATATATTAAGTATTGTGATTATTTTTTTTGTGTTTAATATTGAGGTTATCGTGGCGCAGTGGGACAGCTTTCTACTGTGGTTGTGAATTCTTGGATGCTTTATAATGTCCTTTCAGCAAAATAATTACATTTAATGTGACTTTATTCCCTACTCCCAATATGATAAAGAGTATCGTTGGATTGCTAATTGCAATGTCTCTGTGATAAAGTAGAAACGGAGAGTCTTGACATTCGTTTCTTTTTGGAGACAAATTACACGCGAACGTAGTTGCAGGCAACCAAAAAATAAAATAAATTAGCTTCACGCCGTATTCCGCACACAGCAGGGTAAGCAGAGGGAACCGAGTGTTAAGACACTCCGTTCCCCACTTTCTGCCGAACTCTGGAGGCATTGCGTGTTGAGTGGCAGAACTCAACGCCGCGCTTAACCTCGACACCAGAACGAAGAAATGGAAATATAAATTTAAGTAAATATTTCATCTCCTCGAGTGGGGATCGAACCCACAGCCAGTCGGTTTTGCAGTCACGCCTCGTGCCGCTGCGCCACGACCGGAACTAGTGGGTCCGTATAGAATATTTAATATGGGCTACCTGTGATTTAACAAAATTTGTACGCCAACGCTGGTTAATTGCCTATATATCGTGGTTACATTGAAAATTATGAGTTTATAATATAAATTCAATTTGCTAGTAAATACGGCAAGGAACATTTTGTGTCAAACACAGTTCAATTAATCATCTCATTTAAAATTTTGCAACGTTTGGAAATTTATTATATTTGCTCGCGCTAGTGTAAACATGTACTAAATCGTATTGGATATTGGTAAAATAATCATTGTAGTTAGGTTTTAGTTATATTAGATTAGTCATTTAGTTATTAGTTTTCCTTAGGCCAGTCGTGGCGCAGCGGCACGAAGTGTGACTGTAAAACCGAATGGTTGTGGGTTCGATCCCCGCTCGAGGAGATGAAATATTTACTTAAATTTATATTTCCATTTCTTCGCTGTGGTGTCGAGGTTAAGCGCGGCGTTGAGTTCTGCCACTCAACACGCAATGCCTGGAGGCATTGCGTGTTGAGTGGCAGAGAGTGTGGAGAGAGAATTCGGCAGAAAGTGGGGAACGGAGTATCTTAGCACTAGGTTCCCTCTGCCTACCCTGCTGTGTGCTGGATATAGCGTGAAGCTGAATATATATAGTTTTCCTGTTCCTGTAATAAGTCTAGATATCCTGTCTTAGTAATCCTGCACTCCCTATTTTTTTTTGTATTCTCAATTGCAACTTTCTAAATCCAATACTAACGTGTGTCGGTTACTCAGCAGCGGAAGAAGCTATTAAATTCCTTAAAGTTTTGGATTTTGGATCTAATATATATAAGGAAAGCCATGATTTAAATATTGAACATAGTGGTGGCAAATTTATATCCTACTAGTTTTAGAAAACCGTACAAGTGCGAGTCGGATTCACTAATGGTTCTGTACTAATTTCAGGATTCTATGTGAACGAGAAGAACAACTTATTAAAATTGTAAACTTAAGTTTGCAGCTGCATGTACTCATTTTGTATGATATAAAATATAATTATATTTTTTTTCTAATATAACGAAAAAAATCCATTATTCGGATTTTTTGTTGTTATTTATACCGTAAAACTTAACTACTCTCTTAGAGCTTCCATGCATAAGAACCAGGAACCTATTTGACAAATATACCTATAAGTCAGTCATTTACTAACAAAAGTTTTATATTGATTTTTTTTTTCAGAATGTGTTGTTTTATTAGCTTTGTTTTGAAAGTTATTCAAGCCATGTAATCTTAACACGTTAATAAAACATATAGCTGAGAAATTTAACGAAAAATACACCAATAATAAAAAACAGAGAGAAGAAACAAATGAAACAGAGAGAAGTATAATTATAAAGTAATATTAACAAAGTTTTAAATCTATACTAATATTAAAAAAAACTGAAGAGTATGTTAGGAACTATGGTTATCCCAGGAACTATGGGCTTGCGCACAATTATTTTTGTGTTAGATGGTCCATTTAAGAATAAAGATAGAACAGCCTTCAAAAATATTTTATATGCTCAAATTTTGACAAAGACTTAATTATAAACAATATAATACATATTTTTTTTAAAGTGTAATATTTTTATCCTTTATTTGGCGTACATTATAAAGATATTTTTTTTCTTGGCTGGCATGTAATTTCTTACGTGCATTCCTTAATAAGTCGAAAAATTCTCTCGACTTACATGGCATTTGGTGATAATGGGACCAATAGGCAAATATTCTCTTTCAATAAAAAAACAAATAAATCAGTCTCCAAATGACGGAGAAATAGGTAGAGAAACATAAAAAACTATATTTGATATATTCATCAAATAAAAAAACAAAAAAAAGTTGATTAAAAAACTCCTATAGAACGAAGAAAAAGCAGTTAAAAGTACATTACATGATATTTATTAGCACTTAGAATGTGTTAGCACTTAGAATGTGTCATATGTGCTTACACAAGTTTTAGCTATTTCCAATTGAACAAACAGCAAAAACCGCAGGTGAAGACTAGTTAATAACAAAAATGGTACGTACCTCGATCTTTCTTTACCTTACTTGGATTTTCATTAAAATACAATTGTAATTCTACAGGATTTTGTGCCACACTTAATTTCAAATTTGTCCAATTATTCCTTCTACTCATGGCAGTGGTGTATACATGTGTAGATGTAGTGGGAAGCGATGATTTAACTACTGTCGCCTACAGTATCTAAGTGAACACTGTCTGGGGTGTCAGCTAGAAGTAGTTTTGCCACGTTTTACATGAGGTGTTAAAATGTAGGCTTTTCTTTTGGATATAGATGTATGTGATATTTTTGATACTTTAGTTATATTATTTTTAATATCTCTTTAAATAGAAGGTAGTGCTAGGATACTTGTATATTATTCTTCTTTTGCATATTTCACATAAAAATATCAGCATAGCCCTCTCTACAAACAAGTTTACAAGTGAAAATCAAAATTAGTGTGCGCATTCAAAAACTTACCCTCTTCTCAATTATGGTGTTTCTAGTATTGATTTTTTATTAGATATACTGTGTGCCTCGATTGATTTATGAACTTTTGATAAATACATATTTCGAAACTACTGCGAATAAATAAATTCGTCACACATCGTGTCCACGGAACGCTTAACTACTACAACGCCCAAAGAAATTTTTATTTTGAACCAGTAGTTTCTGAGATTAGCGCCTTCAACCAAACAAAATCTTCAGCTTAATAATATTAGTATAGATAACATTATATCAAGATTTATCAATCCACTTACTATATTTGAGTGTCGTACAAGGGTTTTATAGTCACTTCAAGGTTAAACTGTTTCCATTATAACGACCGAATTGACTTCTAGAGCCAAGTCATTAGTGACTAATAATCAAGGAATGACTATCAAAATTTTCATTTGATTTTTATTCTGTATTGGTGTGGATTGTATGAAATGGATTTTCATAGAATTTTATATTCCTGAACAAATATTTATATTAAATTTCAGTAGACTTTTCATTAAAAGTCTCCTTTTTTTTTAATTTTTGCATGAATGGTATTTGAAGCTGTAGTAATATGTATGGAGGTACAAACGATATCGTTTTCGAGATATTGCGTGACCCAACATTAGTTCCGTTGTGTGTTCCGTTGATCTTTTATTTGAGTTCACTGTGGCGCAGGGGCGCAAGCGGGCGACTATAAACGCGACGGTTGCAGGCTCGGTTCCCACTCGGGAGAACGAAATATGCAATGAAAATGCAGCGTTGAGTTTCACCACTCAACGCACAATGCCGTAAGAATTTGGCGACAACTGAGAAAGAAAAATGTCTTAATGGAGAATATAGTGTCTTTACACTAGAATCCCAGGTTCCACTACCTCCCCGAAATGAAACGTGCAGTTACAAAAAAATATTATGAACATAAAAGCTATTACCTTCATTCGCTGCAAAATTGTAATTTTCTCACAATCTTTCATCAGCTTAATTAGAATTCAAAAATATAAGTGATTAATGATGTTACTCTTCAGTAAGCATTCTATATAACCTAAGTTTACCCTTTAGATACTTAGATATTCTTTGTAATAATAAAACTTTTTCTAAAGTTTAGGCACTTTTTGTCTAATATGATAGATAGAATCAAGACAAAAGCGCTAGTTTGAGTTCTCTCAACACGAAAAGCCTCCAGAATTCAATGGATAATGAGAAACGGAGTGTTAACTTAACATTAGGTTCCCTTAGATTATATTAGGGTTTGGTGAGGTGCCTGCCCTGCTGCTATCCATCGTTTTAATTATAAACTATATTTTAACACCTAAATTAAATTGAACTGGCAACCCCAATTATATTTTTATAACATAACTAACAAAATACAGGTATTAGTAACAGCGTTAAAAGACGCAATTTTTCAACATTACTAATAAACTCGGCTCGTACGTGAGAGAAATCTGTAGCGTTCTACAAATGTCCCATTTCAATCAACGTCACGGGTGTCACCTGTATTTATTATCAGCTTAGGTACCTAAAATATATGATAAACATATATATATATACTATTTCTATTTACACTTTCAACTATATAGCAGAGTAATGAGAGGGAAGATACTGCGTGTTGAGTGGCGGGATTCAACGCCGCGACGATACTCAACTCTTATCAGAGCGAAATGAATCAGTGCTCCAAGTTAAATAAATAAATGAATAACTTGGAGTTATACACAAATACTATGTAGAAAAAAAAGATTTACGCTTTTTCCGACATAGCAAAGTAGACAAAGGAAGGCTAGTGTTATAATAATGTTTCTCATTTTACACCCTAAACAAACATTGCATGTTGAATGACGAAACTTAATACTGTGCTTTATCTTAAAAATAATTCTCTCCTTCGAGTGGAGATCGAATCCACAACCCACCCATTTACAGGTGTATTGGAACTAAAACATCTTATAAATAAGATATTCTGATTATTACTTTTTTAGTCGAGTTCAAAAAGTGCTGAACATAATAATAAAATACTCCGTTATCAACTTTCTTTTATTTTGTGTTTATTAAAACAAATTATATTTACATAAAATATTAGCACAAAATCGAACCCACAATCATTGTTTTTAAGTAAATTTAGTATTCTTTTACGATTTCTAGCGATATATCAGTAAGCAATCTATATTTATGCCAGCTATTGAACTCTTATCCTACATTGAAGCTAGAGTTGATGGCAAACGATACGTTGATGAAAGCGCTACTTTTATGAAACACTTTGTATATCCGGTTGATAAATAAGAATCAATGTAGGTATCTGCAGTGTTATAAGAGAGATTTTTGTATAAATTTGGGGTAAAATCCTCTTTTTCTTTTGGCTTCACGCTGTATCCCGCATGTAGCAGTGTAGACAAAGGGAACTTAGTGTTAAGATACTCCGCTGCCCACTTTCCACCGAATTATGGAGGAACTGCGTGTTGAGTGGAGGAACTCAACGCCCACTTTACCTCTACACCAGAGCCAAGAAATGAAAATATTAAACAAGCCTCTCCTTTTGGCCTGGAAAATCCTTTTAAAATGATTATGTTACTCAAATAATTGTTGTACTACTTATAGAGATCGCCATGGACCTTCGTGGTGCAGTAGCAGAGCGTCAATTGTAAACGAAAGTTTGTGAATTCGACTACCACTCGGGAGAACGAACTGTTTTTATTTCCTCGCTTTGGAAACAAGATAATGCACGCTTTTGAGGTCCGCCGCTCAAATCAAAGCAATGTCTCAAAAATTGCTTGGAAAGTGGGGATCGAAATGTCTCAATATATCCAATTATGCAGAGTATACAGTAATACAAAAAAATACAATTGCTAAGTTATATTCATAAGTAGAGAACGGAGTGTCTTACCATTTGTCTAGCTTCAAGTAAGATAATTTTTTTTGTATTGAGACGAATATATGTAGTTCTTTCGACGATAAAAAGCTTAAAATTTGCATCTTGAGATTAGAAGCAAAAGTGCGAAGTTTCATTTTTTTTATTTAAATATTTTTTTTACATATTTTTTTTTATATAATAATAATATTTTAAATAGTAGACCAAAAAGCAGCTTCACTTCTCACATTTTTTTTCATGGCCGTGGTCGAGACGCCGAACTCAACGCCACGCTTTGTCTACCATAGTGAAAAATACTACAGAACTTTACAAAAATTTTAACATCAAATTAAGAACCAAAGCAAACAGTCGTAACTATGACTAAACTACCATATTTTCTTCTATATTATATTCTTATGCCAGTTTTATGATACAAACTTTGAAGTTTTTTAAATTAGTTTCTTGTATTTACAGCGTAAGGCCGCTTCGCGTTTACGACCCATAAACACTACAAAATTGCATACTGCTTTGATTCACTGCATGTAACGGTATTAAACATTTGTTCGGGGATTTTCTTAATGTCTTTGTTTTAGGTGTAGTTTTATATCGTGTATAGAGATATTTTTTACCTAAGTTAAAAAAAATAATTGTTTGACGTGTTTGACGTGACGTCAAGAAGCTATTGTTAGGATAATTTACTAAAAAAACAATTAAGAATTTATATTTATCATTGATTTCGTACTAAATTAGTGTATTACGCAAGTTAAAGTGTGTTAAAGCTTTATAAGTTGTTTTTTTCATTTGACATATAAATAAATAGTAATCAAAAATAACATAAAATGAATCATGAAATAAATACGGAAGCCTCAGTGGGCGACTGCGACTCACACTTGATGTTTTTTATTTTAATTTTGTTCTCTTGTAATTGAGAAACCGGTATGTTAAGTTTTGCTACTCAATATGCAATATCCCAAAAATTGTATAGAATTTGGGGAACCAAATATCTTACAACTAGGCCATTCCATCTGCCTTCTCTACTATGCGAGATAAATTCGTAAGAAGCAAAAAAAAATTGAATTTGCAAAAGCCAATATTTCAAAATTTAAATACTCACAAAGATAGTCCATAGAATCAATAATAGTAAACAAGACGTATACTCGTACTCCTCCCTTGAGTAAAACAAGGAAATTACTTTAATCTAACTACAGTACCAGCGCTGTGGAGTATCAGGAGGAGTAAGATCGTTAGTAATAAGTTGTTTATTATAAACATTATGTTAATGCCAAAGGGCTTATCTGAGTAGTTATCTATAACAATAATATATTTATTCTTTTTTGTCATCTTACTCAAATTAAAGATATATTTATTTAGAATATTGAGGCCAGTTGAGGCGGAAAGGTGCAATGGTATGACTGTGAGTGGAACAGAGTGTCTAACTACTAGGTTCCCAGGTTCCCTCAACTTACGCTGCTATGCGCAACGTACAGTTTGAAGCTAAAAAAATTAAAATATCCCTAGAGATATGTCTCTAAAAGATATCGTTGTGTTTCCATTTTAAACACACAGACACACACACACACACACACACACACACACACACACACGACAAGAAAGTGAGAAAGAAGTGTCTATCGTCTAGGTTCCCTCTACCTACCTAGCTATGTATAGATAACGTGTGAAACTAAAAAAAATAAAAACTATACAAAAAAAAACCCAAAATTATGATAAATGAAAACCAATATTAATAAGTAATAAATTCTTCCAAAGATCCAGGTTAAGCTTACAGAAGTGATCGAGATGATACTCAGAGTGCTCCATCAAAAGGCAATTTTCATTAAGTGTTTACGTTTCATTTTGTATTCTGTTGAAATATCTTATTTAAGCATTCGTGATTGTGTTGATAATAGCTTGGATATTATATTGTTACTAGACAGTTTTTAATTTTTTTTTATATAAAATGAGGTAATCGAGGGATTAGTAACAGAGATATAGAGAGGGTTAGAGAGGGATAAGGGTATAACTAAGGGATATAACTTGTGATCATAAGCGCGACGGTTGTAGGTTCAATGCTCTTGTTAAATTTATTAATTTTATTTCCTCGTACGAAGCCAGTCGTGGCGCAGGGGCTCAAGCGTGTGTCTCTAATGCGTTAAAAATTAAATTAGCTTCACGCTGTATCCCGCACACAGCAGGGTAGGCAGAGGGAACTTAGTGTTAAGACACTCCGTTCCCCACTTTCTGCCGAATTCTGGAGACATTGCGTGTTGAGTGGCAGAATTCAACGCCGCGCTTAACCTCGACACCAGAGCGAAGAAATGGAAATATACATTTAAGTAAATATTTCATCTCCTCGAGTGGGGATCGAACCCACAACCAGTCGGTTTTGCAGTCACACCTCGTGCCGCTGCGCCACGACCGGCCTCAACTTTTTTTTAAAACTACAACATAGTTTCGTCTCGAATGCATCACTCGCTTCGAGCGCTAAGCGAAATCACGAGCGCTTTGTTTCGAAATAAATGAGATGTGAAGACGGTGAAGATTTAAGAAAACAGCAATTTTAAGCGGCAATTTCTAACCTTGCAGTACACTTAGTATAATGTACTCATAATGTATGAATATATATATATATATATAAATACAAATATAGTTATGTAATATTTCAGTCTGTCTGTGATGTCTTGAAGTAATTTTATATTCTGTTTCTACAATATTCTAGAATAGTTTGCTTGGTTGTGTGGGGAAAATATAAGGGTATTGCTTCATAGTTGGTATATTTTTGATGAATTGTGATGGGTTCGAGTCCTGTTATATTATTTTTTGTATATTGTTAATATGATTTTTCAACTTCACTCCGTATCCCAAACATAGTAGTATACAGAGTGAACCTGTCAACTTAGTATATAGACTAATAATTTTTTATATATTAATTTTTTGTCGAATTCTGGAAGCATAGCGCGCTGAGTTGTGAAACTCAAATCCGTGCTTTGCCTCGTCAATATAGCGACAACACACAACATTAAATATTTCATTCCCTCGAGTGGGTATAGAACCCACAACCATCGCGCTTACAGTCGCAGTCTATTTTTTTTATATAATTATTGATTTTTTTTCACATTTCAAGTTGATCTCTTTTACTTTTTTCTTCTTTGTATTAAACAAAAAAGATGACCTATAGTATGTAGAAAAATGTCTACTTTCAGCTGGCTGACCTTGTTCGATTTTTACATATATATATATATTACTTTACGCTATATCCCACATATAGTAAGTTTGCAGAGAGAATCTAGTCTTAAGATATTCTATTTCTCACTCTCTGCCAAAACACCGTAATTTATCTTTTTAACTGACTTCAAAAAAAACAGATAACGGAGTCAATTTATCAGGTAGTTGATGTTATTAGAATTGACACATGTGTTAAATTTCAGAAGTGTACGATTGTGAACTAAAAGTCATATGAATATAATTATTTTTTTATTTTTTTAATATTTTTTTTATATTACATAAATCAATAATATATATGCCATAATAAGATTAGAACTGACAGAAAATAAACGATAGTGTCCGAACTCTCCTACTAAATCTTTTTAAACACAACAAAGAAAAAAATCGCATACAACATTCAAAATTAAACCAGTACAAGCGTTCGTGTGAACATTAATTCGTTATATAGCACACTCGTATGTACTAAACCCTTGATATTACTCTCAAGATGCCAACAAATTCGACACCTTCCCTCGTATAAAATATTTCCTCCCCACTTTATGTCTCGCAAGGCCTTTCTTGATTTATTTGCCTTTTGTTTCGTAGAATTTAGTATCTACTAAAATGGGTATATTAATTATTTTTTCGGATTCATGCTTGCATTTCTGTATATAGTAGGATTAGCAGAGCGGACCTGGTGTCAACATTCTCCGTTTTCCAGTTCTCATAAGACTGTTTATTAATTGATAAGCGGAAACAATTCGTTCTTCCGAGTAAGAATCAAATCTACAAGCACCGCGCTTGAAAGCAAACGCTTTACTACTGCTCTATGATGTTGAAATTATTGCACAGGCAGAGGGACCTGGGAACCTAGTGTTAAGACACTCCGTTCCCATTTCGACACTTTCGTTCTCCACTTTCCAACCAGTCGTGGGTCAGGGGCACAAGCGGGCACTGTGAACGCGACAGGTTGTGAAGACAAAATGAAGTCGATGGAACGTTGGGAACGGAAGAGTCTTAAGTTACATAAATGGTCGTGCTTTTAATTTTTAGTCAAAAATTGTGAATAAAAAAATACTAGAGGTTATTGTGGCGCAGCGGCAAAGACTGACGGTAAACGCAATGGTTATGGATTCGAATTTCATCTACGGAATCAAAAAATTAAAAATCAGCTTAACGCTGTATCCCGCACACAGCAGGGTAGGCAGTGAGAACCTAGTGTTAAGACACTCCGTTCCGCACTTTCCACCGAGTTCTGGAGGCAATGAGGCCTGTTGAGTGGCGGAACTCAACGCCTCGCTTTGCCTCGACACCAGAGCGATGAAATAAAAATATATATTTCATCTATATCTATGGAATCATTTCAATAATTTCCTCGCTCTGATATAACAATATTGTATTTCGCTACTGAGCACACAATGTCTCGAAAATTAGGCGAAAAAATTGGTCGAACGAAGTGTCTTAACGCTAGGTTTCTTTTTAATAATATATTTTTTTACATAAAAAAAATTGTAGGATTAGGTTACGCCACTTAACAAATAATGTCACTAAATCTTTAAAATGGAGAATGAAATATCAAACTACTACTAAACAAAAACTATAAATACATTAAGAAATCAACACTGCAAACCAAAGAGATATTTCAAAGTGAATATAAAGTAAATTAATTACTTTAAAAGTGTAAAATACGTGAGGATCTAGTGAAGGGAATAAACTTCGTCGAGCTTTTTGTTGTTTTATTTTACACTCTCATGGGAAAGACCCGACGAGTAATTGTGTGATATTGTTAAGAATTTTTATTTTAAGTTTATTCGTTTTCCCGCTTTTCCCGCGTCTTAACACGCATATGCAGGATGCATGTGCGTGTTAAGACACTTCGTCCATCGCTTTCCATCTGTATTCGAGACGTTACGTAGTAAGTGACGGAACACAACGCCGCGCTTTGCCAAGAACAGAGTAGTAAAAAACATTTATTATCCCGAGTGGAAATTTATCCATAGGAAACATCTTTACAGTGGGACACGTACTACTGTGCCACAAGAGCTAGTGCCTCATTTACTAGTTTAAATTTATGGGGACATCGTGGCTCAGCGGTGCATCGTAAAAAGTAATTTCGTGTAAACGCTGCGATTGTCAGTTCGATTTAAATACGGAGGGATGAATTATCTTCATTGCTCTCTTTGGTAACAAGACAAATCGTGGCGTTGTGCTCCGCTACTCAACACGCAAAGAAAAATGGCTGGTGCGGAGGAATTGATTTTCTTAACACTAGGTTGCCGAACTTATTATATGCGGGATACAGCGGGAAGGTAACTGCAACTCTCCTTATACAAAAACAACCCCAACAAATAATTCATATGAAATATACACCCATTTAGAATGTAATAGATCACATTCATATCTCAAAATCAACCTGAATTGCGGGTCACATCGTAAAACAGTCTAAATTTTGTCGCTACCTCACCTTAATTGTACCATTACGTCGTTTTCTCTGCTATCTGCGGTTGCCTTACTCTAAGAAATTATTTCCATAGTACTTTTATAAAGATAAAAGAAGAGAAATTATTAATTTATATTAAAAAAAATCTATTTTTGTTCATTAAGATCATTGGCTTAGGTGTATGAACTATTGTATGGTTTCCAAGTAGTACACGTTCAAATCCACTACTTCTATATTTTAATTTTTTTTTGAAAATATATATATGTAATATAATTTTAATATTTTCGGTTGTGTAGCAGGGGCGTATCACTGTACACGAAAATTGAGGAATTCGAATATTTAATATTTTCCCTTCTTCACTTCTGGTAACGTAACCAAACGTGGCGTTGAGTTCCGCAACTCAGACAACACAACAGAAGTGTCTTAATGAGAAATTAGCTTCCGAACACTAGGTTTCCGGTTCCCTATGCTTGCTCTGAGGTGTGCAGGATAGCCTTAAAGAAACTTTATCTTCGAAAATCACAATGTCATATATGCGATAGCACAATTTATACATTAGTATATCTTAATCTACATAATGTATCGTCGTTGATAATATAAGGATACAGCATGAAAATAAAAAAATGTATTTAGCCAATATTCATTCTTCTTTTTCAAAAAAGGGCGTAGTTAAAAAATTAAGGCCATCGTGGCGTAATACGTCAACCTTCGACTGGCAATGATAGAGTTACGTTACAGAATTCCTCCTATTTGGGCGTAGCTCGAAAATGAAGTGTCCTTTCACAGGAATCCTCTGTCGATCCCGTTACATGCGGGATACAGCGTGAAAGAGAAATATACATTGAAATATAATAGTACAATGGAAACAATTTCTTCGAAATGATAAAATATGGCCGTTTCAAAGTGTTACGTAGAAGTATTTTCTGGTTTACCACCTTATTTGTTGTGTCTCGCGCTCCTTTACTTTTCCTAACAAAGCTCAGTAAAATATGATTAGTGTCATAATTTCATATTTTTTTTATTGAAAACGGAATGTGAAACCGTTTTTCTTCTTTTATTAAAAAAATAAAATAATATTTGCTTACAAAGTTTAGTAGGTAGATGTAAAAAGCTACTTCACGCTGTTTCCCGCATAGCAGGATAGTCAGAGGCAATCTAGTATTAAGACACTCCGCCTCCCATATAATGCATTATGTGGCGGAACTCAACGCCATGTTTTGTCTTACCAGAGCAAAAAAAAGAATGCATAATTCCACTTCCCTAGGGTGCCGTGGCGTAAGGTCACAAGCGAGTGATGATTCCTCTCGGAGGATGATATATTTAATGTTTTTATTTCCTTGCTCTGGTAACACGGCGAAGCACGGTGTTGAGTGCCGCCACACAATACACAGTGCCTCAAAAAACGGCGGAAGGTTGGGATCAGAAGTGTTATTAAGGAATGAAGTGTTCTACCACTAAGTTCCCTGTTTTTTCTGTCTACTCGCTATATCCGGGATACACTGCAACAAAACAAACTAAAACAAACCTCTAAACAGTGATCGAACCCAACCATTACATTTACATTCGTATACAGTCCCACTGCACCACAACGGCGTAATACCTATAACATTTAAAGACACAAATATATATGAACATAAAATCAACTAATCTCTAAGAAGACAAGACTAAATATAAGTGAACTAAAGTGACGTGTCCATGTCCCTATAACATCACTCCCAGTTAGATACTAAACAAAACAAATACGGTAAACGTTCGTCCCAACCACCAACGTGCGTAAGCGTTGGTCATTTTTTACAGTTACTATGGTAAAGTAGTGCTTAGCTCTTCTAATCTTGATAGCTTTAGTAGCTTACCTTGTTGTTATAAACAGAATAGTCAAACTCTTGAAGGTTAAAATTATTCATGGACAATTAAACAACAACATTTTAACAAAAAAACAACATAAAGATGGAGTAATAAATACCGGTAATTAACAATTATTTTAAACATTTTTAAAGTGTTATTCCACACTTAGGAAAGAAAAATACTTATTTAGAAAACGTATAAAAATTTAAACGCAGCGGGACTCGAACCCCCGCCTCCTGGAAACCGACCAGGCGCTCTGACCACTAAGCCATGCGTTCTCACCAAGCTACGGCGAAATTTTATACGCTTCTTACAACTTATTTATGATGTTAGCATCTCTGTAGGGAGATTTTTACAAATTTCCGCAACCCAAAGATAATTACTAAGAATTATCGTTTGGCAAGAGAGAAACTATTTTTTAAATATTTTTTAACATTTATAAAGTGTTATTCCACACTTAGGTATAAATAAGTATTTTTCTTTCCTGGGGTAGGAAACTAGTGTTAAGACACTCCATTCCCCTCTTTCCGCTGAGGCATTGCGTGGAGGCATTGCGTGTTGAGTGGCGGAACTCAACGCCGCGCTTTGCCTCGCCACCAGAGCGAAGAAATTAAAATATGTAAGTAAATATTTTATCTCCTCGAGTGGCGATTGAACCCATAACCAGTCGATTTTACAGTCACACTTTGTACCGCTGCGCCAAGACTGGCCTCAAATATAACACAACTTATAATATAATATATACATTATATATTATTTCAACATGTAAATATCTGTCCGGATCCACGTATCCAAGATCTAATATCAGGTTTCAGCAAACATTAAGATCAAGATTGCACCGCTAGCGATAATTTCAGTACTGCAACGGATGTACGGCTTTAGAGGAGAATTTTAATACATTCTACAATTTGCTCAGCGAGTAGTGGATTTATTAAAGTCAAAAATGTATTTTGAATAGAAAATATTTTTTTGCCAGTGCCAATCGTAACGCAGGGGTGCAAATTTAATATTCTTATTTCTTCGCTCTGGTGTCGAGGGAATGCGCGGCGTTGAGTTCCGCCATTTAACACGCAACTGTTCACCCTCTTGGTTGCGGAAACAGTCTACCCTCTTGTTGCGGGATACAGTGTAAAGTAAAAAGAAATATTGTTAATCATTAATGCAAATTTTACAATGATTTA
>JAATLQ010037486.1:15208-55307 GCA_013421005.1 Heliconius erato x Heliconius himera
TATATATATATATATATATATATATATATATATATATATATATATATATATATATATATATATATATATATATATATATATATATATATATATATATATATATATATATATATATATATATATATATATATATATATAATACAAGTATATTTCCGTCGTTGAAATATGCCGTCGTCGCAGAGCCGCTGGAGTGTAACAAAACAAAGCGCGGCGTTGAATTCCGCCTTTTAACATGCAATGCCTTATAAATGGAGTGTCTTAACGTTAGGTCTTTTCTGCCTTTCCAGCTGTGTGGCCGATACGACGTAAAATTATACCTGCATAGTTATGAATATTGAGATCATCGTGGCGCAGGGGCACAAGCGTGTGACTGTAACGTGACGGGTGTGGGTTCGATTCCCACTCGGGGAAATTAATTAATCTTTATTAATATTTTCGTTTCTTCGCTCTAGTTCTTCTTCCGGCTACTTAACAAAAAATCAAAAATTCAGCGGAAAGTTGGAAACGGAATAAATTAACAGTAAATTCCTAACTAAGAAAAGGTTGGTAAATTTTAACGTCACAGGCTTCCCAAATAAGAAGCTTATATTCGAATTCGCTGTTAAAAAATAAAATATAAAGATATAATCAAATACCACAATATTATGTACCTATATGAGAAATTTGAAGTTTTATTCCACCAGTATGCAAGAAAAGTATAGAATTTTCTTATACTATAAAACGCATACATAATGAATATACGACTATTGTTCTTACCTGCATATGTAATAAGAATCTAGATAGAAATTGGTTTTTATGTGAGCCTAGGGATTTACATTTAAATGGACTTTATGTATCGCACGTATGGAGATTGTAAGAAAAATTCTCTAGAATAAGTACCTAGTACAAGTAATAAATACATACTGTTTCTAAGGTTAATTTAATATTTTATGATAAACTGGTTATCGGCTGTAAGTTGTTAATAATCAGCTTCACGCTGTATCCCGCACACTGTAGGATAGGCAGAGGGAACCTAGTGTTAAGCTACTCCGTTCCCCACTTTCTGCCGAATTCTGGAAACATTGCGTGTTGAGTGGCAGAACTCAACGCCGCCCTTGTCCTCGACACCAGAGCGAAGAAATGGAAATATACATTTAAGTAAATATTTCATCTCCTCGAATGGGGATCGAACCCACAACCAGTCGGTTTTACAGTCACACCTCGTGCCGCTGCGCCACGACTGGCCTCTGGAAAGGTTTTTAAAAATACACTTCATTGCATAACCTACCTAAATACTACTACCTAGTTTCAACGCTTAGTACTTTTGTCTGTATATCTGTCTCGCTAATCACTGATTTGCGATATTAAAAATATAAAATTAATTTGTTTAACTTACAAAATCGGTTGTTTAATTAGCTAACACTGTAATACAAAAAAAAACATCTGCGACTAGGTAACTCTTTTTTACATGATTAAGAGATACGAAAAATTTAAGGGTACTAGTGGGACAATAAAACAGCGCATGGCTTTATATATACTATATCATTTTTGGTCGATATTTTGGTTTTCTGTTCAAAGTTGTCAGGTTAAAAGTAAGAAAATATTATATCATCATCATCGGTCCTAGCATATTTGCAAATTTTCATATAATTTCGTCTATAAGAAGAGGGTCAAAATAGAGTTACAAAATTTTCTTTGAGGCATAATCACATACAGGTGGACCTAGTAAACATGTGGTTTATAGCTCCACTATGTATCCTGCATATGGAAGGGACAAACAAATACAAGTCCTTCTGTCTCCCATGTACTGCCCAATTTTAAAGATATTGCATGTTGAGTGTTGAAATATAACGCTAATTCCTTCAATTAAAAATTGAACCCACAACTCTCGTATTAACAGTCAAATGCCATTCCGCTACGCCATAATGGCTACATAATGTTTTATCCCGCTTCACGCTATATCCCGCACATAGCAGAATAGGTAGAGGGGATCTGGGAACCTAGTGATAGACACACCATTCCCATTAAACACCCACCACCTGTCGCGCTTAACACACGCATGTGCCCTTGTACCACAACCGGCCTCGCCCTATTGAAACTTAGTGTTAAGTATATAACACTTTTAAAAACTCTAAATATGGAGAACACTTCAGAAACCGAAAGGATAAAAAAGACAACTATTACCACATTATAAATCATTAAAACCGTTTTCCTTCCCTTTGAAATAGAGGCAAACTTTGTAATGGCCCGATTCGAAGATATAAATTTATTTTACGACGTCCAGGGACTGCAGTTGCCACAGATATGAGGCGTTATGACGAATCGCCTAAGAATTTGGTGTTTTGTAATAATATAGTGGGCCTTCTTTCGAAATATTTAATAATACTTCTCTCGGTTTCAGTTACGTAATTGTATAACTTCCGAATAATTTGTATAATAAATACACTTATATTTATACATATACTTACTTAATTAAGAACACGTGCTTAAAAGTCCAAATGAATTATCATACTCAGGCAAAATTATATCAAACTATACATATTCGAGTACGTATTCCAGTATATTTTACATAAGGTCCTTTTTTGGAGTCAGGTAAAACAAACACCTTAAGACCACCTTCACCGATTTTAGAATACGGCCTCCAGGCTGTCATGGCGCAGTGGCACAAGCATATGTAAACACGACAGTTGTGGGTTAGATTTTGACATTGAGTTCTGCCACTCAACAATCAATTCTGCCAAAATTCGGCAAAAAAGGGGAAGTGAAGTCTCTTAACACAAGGTTCCCTCTGCCTACCCTGCTACATGCAGAATCCATCGTGAAGATGAAAAAAAATCCTATATCATCTCAGTATAAATCTTAATATCGTTTCATCTCAGGACAAATGGCCATTTTCATCATTATATCTCATAAACTCTGAAGGACTTTGCATCTCGAAACTTTATTATCTTCCAATTACCTGCAATGTGAGAATTTATGAAATTCATTAAAACTTGCTTAATTTTATAACAAAATAACAAAATATTAAGACGACCATCGCAAACTTGGAACTGGATTTTGAATATAATAAAGGTAGGAGGGGCACTAAGTGTGACTGTAAAATCGACTGGTTGTTGGTTCGATCCCCACTCGAGGAAATGAAATATTTATTAATATTTATATTTTCATTTCTTCGTTCTGGTGTCAAGGCAAAGCGTTGCTTGGAGTTCCGCTACTCAACACTCAGTGGAAAGTGGGGAACGGAGTGTCTTAAGATTAGGTTCGCTCTGCCAGCCCTGCTGTGTGCGGTAAACAACGTGAAGCTGATTTAATTTGTTTTTTTTTTATAAGCATAGGCAGAGACAAGTTAAGACACTATGTTTCCCATGCACGGCCTAATTTTCTAGATAATATGTGTTGAACGGTGGAGCTCAACGCCGCGTTGTTGTGTCTTGTTAATTTTAATGAAAATAAATTATTTCTGAACAAACATATTCCTAACATTGTCACATGGCATATTGAACATTCAACCGTATAAAAAGACGGGAATGTAGTGTTAAGACACTTCAATTTTTATTTCCAACCCAATTCTAGATATTGCGAAACTCGACGTCGCAAACTTATTTATTACATAAAAAATCTGCAAAATTTTACATATATATTAACCATATAAAGCGACAGATTGTGGGTTTAATTTGCACTCGAAAAGTGAGGAACGGAAGTATTTTAATGGGAGCGGTGTGTCTGAACACTGGTCTCCCTCTGCCTTCCCTGTTACGTACCGGATACACCGTGAACATGGAGCTTAAAAATACCTCAAATAGATACTAATCAGATCCACGCTGTATGTGTTGTAGGCAGAGGGAACCTATAATTAACACTCCGTTTCCCACCTTCCGCCGATCTTTCAGAGGCATTTTAGTTACATGGTGGAACTCAACACCGGGCTTTTGACTTCTCGCGATTGGGTATCGAACCTACAACCGTACAGTCACAATCTTGTTATATATTTACTAAAAACACTTAAACCAGTCAATAAAGAAGAAAATTACAAGACGACAATACAATTCGCTATATCGTAATCGTAAACTCCGTAATTACTGTAAGCGACGCAATTCCAGCATAAAGCTTGGAACGCGGTGTGAATAGAATATAAATTGTTAAGTATCGTTTTCTTTTGAAAAAAGGGAAGTATTTATTTTTTTTATTTTAAATGGTTTTAAGAATTATTTGATTATTTGGAAAGTCTCTTCGATATGTTTATGAAGTTACAGGTTTAGGTTTGAAGTAGTTTTATGTTTTTAGGAAACCGTACCTCAAAAGATAATCCCGTTTCCCGAAGATCCCGTGGATCTACACTTATGAAATTTGGCACGAAGTGGGAATTCAGAAAATACAAATAAGAAAGTTTCTAGTTTATTTTATACAAATTGAGTGTAGAGAACATGTCCGCAAACGTAAGTTTGTCACTTATATAAGGAGTAGGTACTTCTCTTTGACCTACAATCCTAAACTTGGTACAAAAGCTTCGGTGGACGAGTCCGACTCGCACTTAACCTGTTTTTATTTTCTTTTGATTTTGGAATTAAGCTACGCTTACAGTTTGTGGCCTTTTTAGCGCTACATAAAGCACATAGCAGGATAGGCACAGCAACCTGGGAAGCTAGTGTTATGACACTCCGTTCCCATTAACACACTTTCGATTCGCAGTTTCCACTGAATTTAGGTTATTGCGTATTGAGTGGCCAAACTCAACGCGTTTTGCCTCGTTATTACAGCCAGAAAATAAAAATGTTGTATAAAGCCACTACTTCACGCCGGTTTTAAATGCCGGGGGTGGTAATGATCCGGTCGAGTCTGCCCATGCGAGTTGCCATTGCTGGTGACATGACTCTACCACACGTACTTTAGTCGCCTCTTACGACACCACCAGTACCAGGATAATTCTATTCTAGGCCGGGATCACACGGCAGAAATATTACTAACTATTAATAAAATATCAAATATTATTAACAATTTTATGTCCCCGAGTGGGTATCGAACCCATAACCTGTCGCATTTACGGCCTAACACTTGTGCCACTGCGCTACAACTGGCCTTAGCCATAATTTTAAAGAAAAAAGCCCGAGGAGAGTCAATTTATGTATTCCACTGGTAATGCAGTAAATAATTCAAAAACAATTTTCTCCTCTCTTAACCAAATTAAGCTGTCGTCGTAAATAAGTTTTTAATTTTCTCACGTTCGCAAAGTAACGGGGACGTGATTTGTTATTACTGTGAGGTTGGTTTAGTTGTGTGACCTCTCACTGTGATGGAACAAAAAATAGTTAGGGCGCTGGGACACAGTCGTGTGACGGTCGTGTGTTCGATTCCCACAGGAGGAAATTTTAAATATTCCACTGCGTTTAGTGGGAATCGAACTTAGAATCTGTCGCATTTACAGTCGTACGGTTGTGCGCCTCGACTGGCCTCATATAATATTATTTCATACAATAATATATTAAAAAATCTAATAATACTCACAAATTCACAAAAAAATACGATTTTAATAGATAATTTAAGACATTTTTCCAAATAAATAATTCTTCGAACCCTTTTAATGAAACCCCTCATTCCGGCAACTTTGCTGATAACATCAAAAGAAATTAACTTCTTAATAATCTCGAAATGAGATCGTTATAAGTCTATATAATTTTTGGTTTTAGAATGTTCAAACAATTTTCGTCAATTTTTAATTTTGATATTTCAATGGAAATAAAATGTAAAATTATCTAATTATAAATCTCATAATTTCTAAATATTATTATTATATTTTATTTAATATTTACTCGTGGTGTAGAGTTCTGCCACGCAACACAATACATAGTGAATTTGGTGACGTCGTGAAAATGGAGAACGGAGTATTTTATTCGAGAACGGAGTCTAGGCTTAGGTAGTTTTCCAGATTCTCGTTGGATACAGTATGAAACTAAAAATGTATATCTCTTTACTCTTTATAATATATATCTTTTTATAAGTCAGATCTATTTTTAAACATTTTTAAGGTGATATTCCACACTTAGGAAAGAAAAATACTTATTAAGAAAACGTATAAAAATATGAACGTAGCGGGATTTGAACTCGCGCCTCCTGGAAACCGACCAGGCGCTCTGACCAACTAAGCCATACGTTCTTATCGAACTACGTCAAAACAGCAGGCAGCTGTATCCAGCAGAAAGGGGAAAAAACCTTGTAAAGATTTTATTTTCACTTAATACACGAATTCTAGACATTGGATCGGAACTCAACGCCACACTCTATATTATTTAACAATGAAGTAACAATAGTAAAGAGGCCGGTCGTGGCGCAGCGGCACGAGGTGTGACTGCAAAACCGACTGGTTGTGGGTTCGATCCCCACTCGAGGAGATGAAATATTTACTTAAATTTATATTTCCATTTTCTTCGTTCTGGTATCGAGGTTAAGCGCGGCGTTGAGTTCTGCCACTCAACACGCAATGCCTCCAGAATTCGGCAGAAAGTGGGGAACGGAGTGTCTTAACACTAGGTTCCCTCTGCCTACCCTGCTGTGTGCGGGATACAGCGTGAAGCTAATTTAATTTTTTTTTGAAGTAACAATAAGTCATATCGCCTATTAGGGATTGAACCAACAACCATTACACTTTCAACGCTATATGTGGGTCATGATGGCTTCAAAGACGGGAGAAGAATATTCGACGGGATCCGATTAATTTTTAATTTCATATGAAGTTTATACTGGCCTCACATTGTAAGGGCTCGAAGTATCGTTTTATTAACAGCTTCATAGAAAAATATGAACTTTATTTATTACATAAATACTTAATTAGAACGTTTTGTTTGTATAAGCCTTTTAGATTTTTTCTCTAAATAAAAGTGAAAACTGCATCAAAATCCGTTCGTGGTTCAAAAGAAGGAAGCTTGAAAATGGACAGATGGAGGCGGGGAGCGATTTTATTTTGTAATATGTAGAAATGATGATAAGGATTCACATTCAAATATAAATATTTTTTTGTATATATAATAGAATAGCAAGAAGAGAGAACTTAGTGTTAAAACATCCTGTTCTATCGTCCGTATATCTTACTAAAGACCTAGGCTAGACGAATCTATTTTTTGTTTGAATCATCTGTTCAGTAATAACTAATTGTGTAGTCAATAAACTATAATAGTAAAACGGTCAAGTGCGAGTTGGACTCTCTTATCGAAGGTTCCGTACCTGTATTAAGTTTGAAGACAATAAATTAAGACGTAAGCACGCATTTTATATAAAATGAACTACAATTATATGTTTATATTATAATAGAAATTATCTCTACCTGTTCTCACATCTTGAGAATTGTCAAAATTCTTGTAACAACTCAATTCGTGCTAAATTTTAAAACTCTAGATTAACACACAAAAAAGGGTGGTATCCTATAGTTTTTGCTTACGCAGCAAATTTAATACAAAATGCAGCAAAAGCGAAGCATAATTCTTTTTGTGTGCTCTTAGAGACTTGGCCATTTGATATTAGTTTGGGCTTGATACCTCCATGCGGTCTTTAGATAAATACATGACATACGGAAAACAAAGTGACTCTAAAAAGATTCCGTTTTTTTTCTTTCATTAAAGATACGGAATCGTAAAAACCATAAATGATATAAACAACAGTGGGAAAACCAATTATATTCATATTGACTTATTAATTATTATCACGTTGATAAGAGCAGAAACTCTTTAAGACAATAAGACTTATTTTTAAAATCGATTCCAATCCTAGTCGTCGCCCCCAACTTTTGCGAGGACTTTGAGAAATAAAATGGAGAACGTAATTTTTTGTAATTGGAATTTTTCTTTTAATTGGATTGGTTCTCTTAATGAGGAGAAGGAGCAAACCACTGTAGGAAGGATTCCTCTAACCTAAGTTTAGATTTAATTACCTCGCACATAGCAGAACAGACAGAAGGAACATGGGAACCTTGTGTTAAGACACTCTATTCTGGGGGCATTGCGTGCTTGAGAGTAGGAACTTGACGTTACGTATTACCTCTTTGCTAGAGCAAGAACATGAAATTATTAAAAGTTTCATTGTCCCGAGCGGGAATCGAACTCACAACTATCCTAAATACAGTTTAGCTTAAAATTTCTTATTTTAGTAGTGTCTTCTATGCGTTCTGTAGTACCCAAATTTTAACGAAGGAGTTTTAAAGAATACAGTTTCTTGATACTTAATTATATAATACACAATTATTTTAAATCTAGACTCTTTCTGACTACTCCGTGCATTGGAAAAGAATCTTTTATCACCGATATACCTCATAACATTTTTCATATAAGTACCTATACATAAATGTACATATATATAGCTTCACATTGTATTTCGCTTATAGCAGCATATGCAAAGGGAAACTAGTGTTGAGACACTCCGTTTCCCATGTATCGCCTAATTTTCAAGTCATTGCGTACCGAGTGGCACCATCTTTCTAGAGTGAAGGACTTTGTCATATTACAAGATAAAAAATGATTCATTTCGATAACTTGGAATCAAACCCACGGACAGTGTGCCGCTACGCCACGATGCATATTATGCCCATTACAATAATACAGAGTAAATACATATATTTGTTTTTACGGTCATCCGTCGTAGAGCCCATTTCCTGGCATTCCGGGACGAAACGTGATTCGACCGTTACGTTGAAATATAGTTTGGCAGTTTTTTTTTTTGGGAATAACTCAAGCTAAATATGAGAAGTTATATGTTGAGTTATATTCCTCAGATACTTTATATTCGTATATTTGCCTTAAAAATGAGTCTCTGTACGAGTATGAGGCCGGTCGTTGCGCAGGGACAAGCTAACGACTGTAAATGATGGTTATGAGTTCAATTCCTACTTGAGGTAATGAAATATTTCCGAGAAGAATACCGTTGAATTCCATCAATCAATAAGCATTTTCTCCCGAATTCGGCGTGAAGTGGGGAATGGAAATGTGTTAACACTAGATTCCTAGGTTCCCCCTATCCTATGTGTAATTCCTCTAAATAAGATTATAAGCTATAAATAGTTTAAATTTTAAAAAAATTAGACTTCCTTAAGTTAACTATTCTTGATATAATTTTGACCTACTAAAAAAAAAAGATAAACAACACCTAATTCACTTTAATTGACTTGAACTATAAAAAAACGGATATGATAAAAAAAACCATTTCGCAAAGTTATTATCGCAAACGATGCGGGTGGTTTCATATAAATGAAATAACAAGATAAATAAATGTTTATTTATGCTAGTTACATAGTACAGTGTGGACGTTTTGCAATATGCTGTTATATGTTTGTTTTTTTGTTATTTTACTGAAGTATGGAGAATGCAAAGGAGAAATTGAAAGTAAGTAATATCATATCAACCCGTATCCCGTAAAAGTAGAGTAGATAGACAGAACATAATGTTAAGACACTCCGTTTCCCATTTTCCACCGAATTTTTAAGGCATTGCGTGTTGAGTGGAGGAGCTCAACTCCGGTTTTTGTTTTGGTGCCAGAGTAACGAAATCAAAATGTAAATAAATAATAATCTGTCGAATCCACAATCGTCGCGTTATAGTCACACATTTGTGCCCCTACGCCATGACGGCCTCATATTAGTAAATACTTAAGTTTAATAGGGTTTTTTATGTAATGGCGATTTGGAGTAGTGTCTTGCTATAAAGGCAATGGTTGTTGGTTTCATTTCCAATAGTGGTAATAAGGCTGACACGGAGTGAACATATATTTTTTTGTTTTATTGCTTCACACTGTATTCAAAACAAATCAGGGTAAGCAGTAAGAAGTTGCCAACCTTGTGTTAAGATACGTTCCCATTAAAAAACATTCTACCGAATTCTCGAGGCATTAAGTGTTGAATAGCTAGTCTCAATGCTGCGCTTTGCTTTGTTACCAGAGCGAGAGCATTAAAATATTTAATATTTCATACCCCAAGCGCAAATCGAACCCGAAACATACGCTTATACCCCTGTGCTACTACGGCGTCTCCACAGATAAAAAAAAATGTCTTATGTATTTTTTTTTACAGAACTTGAAGTTTACAGCAATGAGTTACCATGTTATACATATCTTGGCGACTGTGTAATGGAAAAAGATTGCCCATCAGATCAACTCACACCAACGAAAGGATTGTGTCCCACGCAGCAGAAATATGGGGTAGAATGCTGCTATAAACGTAAGTAATGCTCTTAATCCATGTGGCAAGTCATGGCACAGAGGCAAAAAAGATGGAAAGGTTGCTGAATCGATTCCCACTCGAGGAAATGAAGTATTTAATATTCTTCTTCTTCGCTTTGGTGTCGAGGAAAAGTGCGATGTTGACTATCGCCACTCTATACAATATAATATCTATCTAAATTCAGTGGAAAATGAGAAACGGATGTGTCGTTATGGGAACGGAGTGTCTTAACACTATGTTCCCAGGTATTCTCTGACTACCGCGCTATGTGTAGGATTCAGTGTGAAGCTGTTAATTGTTGTAAATCATTTCTTCCAAACCCTTAAATTTTTGAAGAAAAGAGTGCAATGTGATATATGCAAAGAGTTTTCTGTTAATGTTTTTTTAGTATTAGAATACTCTGTTCTCCTATTTCTACCCAATTTCAAGACATTGTGTGTCGTTCACATCGCATTTCTACCCAATTTCAAGACAATGAAGGAACCATACACCATTATCTCACTTGAGTGGGGTTTATGTAATCAATTTTAATACTAATGATTTGAACCGAGTAGGAGTAACGAATTAACAAATAACAAGAACAACCGTAACAATACTTATACAGTACGGCCGATATGTATTGGTCGTATTGAAATAAGATTTGCTCATCGAATACTCGGGAAGAAAATAATTAAAAGTACGAAAAAATCTAGAGGCCAGTCGTGGTTCTGGATCACAAGCGTATAAATGTAAACTTGATTGGTTGTGGGTTCGATTTACAATTGAGGAAATGAAATATTTTATATTTTCATTAGTTCGCTCTGGTATCGAGGCAAAGCGCAGCGTTGAGTTCAGTCACCCAATTCGAACTCCCTCGAAGTGTGGAGCGGAATGTCAGAATACTACGCCGCCTCTACTTACCCTGTTAATACGCGATATAGGGTGAAGCCGAAATAAAAGTATAAAACCGTAAAATTAAATCTTCGCAGACATCTCCACCTAACTTCAGAGTGGCCAATATTCGTCTTCCGTACTATACTCATAGTTTATTTAACTTATGTTGCAGATAATGATCCAGTGTCTAAGTGTTATCAAAGGGGAGGTGAATGTTTTCCAAAATCCTCCAAATGTCCCGATTTTCTAACAGTTAGAGGACCAGGTATTTGTTCTGATGACGAAATATGTTGTATTTTAATATAATAAAGTGTATACAATGATTTTTTTTTCTCTTTTTTTATTTTTGTAATGATATGATTTTGGTGTGTAAATGATAAATGACGTTTCCTATTATATATTATGAGATAAAATTCAACTTGGAAAATGAAGATTTAAAGTTGTGGGGTTGATTCTCACTCGAGGAAATGAAATTTTTGATATTTTCATTTCTTCTCTGTGGTAACGAGGCTCGGCGTTGATTTCCGCCACTCAACACACCATGCTTCTGGAATTCAGCGAAAAATAAGAAACGGAAGTATCTTAATGGGAACGGATTGTCTTTTTTTTGGTTCCCAAAATCCTATTGCCTAGCCTTCTATTGCTATATAATATGCGTTTGACCTTGAAATGACTACTATTGAAATTTATTATTATATTCCCAATTTTCCAATTGTCATTAGTTGCCTGGTGAAAGTTTGAACGGAAGTATCTTAATGAGAACGGAGTATTTTAACACTAGATTTGCCGATCAACATGCGATGTGCTGCAAATTCAAAACATATAAAGTTCTAAGAGCTCTCATTCATAATTTCCTCTTTTTCTAATTTAAAGCGATTTATCTAATTACTAAGAAATGAAAATATCTAATTAATTTCTCCAGTCGATACCGAACCGCCAACCAGCAGCCAATCAGACACTATGATTGCTGCGACAAAACGACCTCTATAAACAATTTTTCTTTTCATAAAAACTTAAAAACAAATTGGAAGAAAAGAGTGTCTCAACACTATCTTTTCTATTTCTCTACTTCATTAAATATACACACTAAAACTTCCACCAACACTTAACTCAAAATAATCCAATTAAAAATATAAAACAAACACTCCATTATAATTTCTAGCTGTTGTTAGAAATTATTGCACGCCATTACGTTCCTCCTAATGATCGTACCAAAAACACGATATTGAAGCTTTATTATATTATAAAATTATAATAATTTTAATGAATCCATTGTTTTAAAGGGGTCCTGGGACTTTGTTCTATTTGGGTTTATACATTTTGGTATAATTATCGGTTACGTTGGCGTTAGTGGTCAGTTTCAATGGTTGTTGATCATGACATTGTTAATTCTGTATTTAGTGTAGTACAAAACACTGGCTAAGTGCGAGTCAGACTAACGCACGAAGAGTTCCGCACCATTGTCTTATAAAAAAGGCAAAATCAAATTTTGTTGTTCGGGAGGCCCCTTAAATATTTATTTTATTCAGTTTTTTAGTATTTGTTGCTATAGCGGAACAGAAAACGCTTTATCTGTGACAATTTTAACTAGCTAACTATCACGGTTCATAAGATATTGGTCCCCTAATCTTCGCTAAGGTAAACAGATATATTCCTAGAATGATCCGCGAGGCTATTGAAATACAAAAACATCTTAATTTCAATAGAGAAGACGGCTGAAAGCTTTCTATCACCTGGGACCCACTCATAAAATCTTTGAAATCTCAAACCCACCAGGTCAAGATATAGTCAGCTCATTCTGCAGGAACCTGGGGCAGTACGCGAGGAAATTAAGAAATCATTGGCGGTAGTTTGATATAATAATTATGTCAACTGAAAGACGAATGCCACCTCAGTCTACCCGTGACCACGGACTACTGCAAAGTGTTCGAAAGGTCGGGTTTCCAAACATGTATAATGCCAAATATACGCAATTGATCCGGTTAAAATAGTTTTATTTAAAATGTGTAATAATCGTGAAGATCAAAGATCTTACTAGAGATAGAGATCTTAGGTTTACCCTTTGGGTACGAAACCCTAAAAATATTAAATAAGTGGAATGACGCTTTGTTCCGCAGAGTAGGCGAAGAAAATTTAGTGACATGACACTCCATAAGCTTTTGACCTGAATTCGAAACACTGCCTCTGACTCACAGCGTCTGACTGCAATCACGATGGTTGTGGATCCATCCATGTGTGTGCAATCCCACTAGTAACCCACTGGAGGGAATTAATTATTTTCACAACAACCTTCCCTTGGTTTACAGTGCAGACACAATAAACCTACTGTACTGTAAACAGTAGATTCTTTTTACCTATCCTACACCTACATCTGTATTCGTATATTTGATCAAGTGTGTACGTGAAGTGTTCTTGAGCAGATATCAATGTTGTAGGCCTCTTATTTAATCTATTAATTAAGAAATATAATTTGGTTTATATTTTTATATTATTCCATTGAAATATTAATATTTTACATGTGAGCAGTGAATACTTCTTTTTAATTATATTATAGAAAAAGAAAATTATCAGTCTGAACTATACTTATACGAGTACGAGTATACTAGGTACAGTGTAATTGGATTGCATAATATTTGAGTATGATGATTTAATTAGGCTTTCGAAAGCGTCAGCTTAATTTCGTGTGTATGTTTGTCCGAAAATTAGTCATTAACTAAAAGTCGTATCAACATTATGCCTTTTGATTTAGTTAAAATATATTTCAACATTCGGAACCGCCTTAATTTTGTATAAAATCGACACTTCTTGAGATATCGATATGAACAAATTCATGTTCATTTTTACTATATAATTATTTAGGTAAAAATATAGACAGATATCGTGGCCGTCGTGGCGCAAAAACATTTTATTTTGACTTATTTTCTATACTTATTCGATTACACCCTGTATTTATCTTGTTCAAAAGAGGAAATCACTCGAGGTTTTACTTCAATTAACACCATGTACCAATACAAAGCGCAGTTTGTCAAAGTCAACGAAATAAAAAAGTTTCCTTCGAACACCCTACTATGAGTTTCGTAATTCGTTAGTGTTAACGTTAAAATATTATTTTTTAATTTGACTTTTTAGTATGTTAATGTATATTTTAAACGTGCCCCATAAAGCTGCATTAAAATCACAAATCGTAGGTACTGATGCTAGCTCCTTTCTCTACAACGCAGTGGATGATGGTGGAACACGATGAATCCATGGGATCCTAAGATTTTTTTTAACATCACACTGTATTCCACACAACGCAGTGCAGGCAGAGTGAACGTGGGAACCTAAATCTCTTTTCTTTAAGAATCTTCACTTCGTTCGGAGGCATTGCTTGTTGAGTTGGAGAACAAACTGCCAAGCTTTGCAACGTTACCATAGCGAGAATTGAATGAAAGAAAATTTTATATATTTCATTTCGGAGGCCAGATGTAGCGCAGGGGAATAATGTGTGACTGTAAACAAGAGTGGTTGTGAGTTCGACCCCTACTGAAGGAAATGAAATATTAAATTTATATTTCTATTTCTTCGCACTGGTAACGAGGCAAAGCACGGCGTTGAGTTCCGCCAATTGACAGTGAAAGTGGGAAACGGATGTCTTAATAGTAGATTCCTTCTGCCTACCCTGCTGTGTGAGGGATACAGCGCGAAGTTGTTTTTTTTTATTAAATATTTCATGTCTTCGAGTCGGAATCGAACCCACAGTCTGTCGCGTGTACAGTCGTACGATGCCGTAGCGCCACGACTGGCCTCGAATAAAAGATACGGCTACGCTTTCGCGAAAAAAAATGGTTATCTTTTCTTTTAATCTTTATAGGTAAAGCTGAAGAATTGAGAGGCGTACAGCGTGAAGCTAAAAACAATATACTATACAAAAAAACATTTTAAAAAAAAATGTCAATAGTAATTCAAAAATATAAAAAGATTTTAATTCGAATAGAAACATTCCTCTTGTTCCTTCGAAGACGCAGTTCTTCTTGATTAATAGAAGCTAAGAGATAAAAAACTTTGGCACCAAAAAAGAATCTACGCTAGTTTCAATTTGACCTCGTTAGTGTTTTTTTGATCTGTTTGACTTCTCGTCTCTTTTCTGTTTAATAGTGCGATACTTTAAATAAAAAAGTGAGTTATGTTTTTTTGAGATAATATATTATGAGAACATACCTATATTATATTGGCTAGTTACATAAAAAGCATTTTTTTTGACATAATATATTTTCTGAGGCCAGTCGTGGCGTAGCGGAGTGTGACTGTAAAACCGACTGGTTGTGGGTTCGATCCCCACTCGAGGAGATGAAATATTTACTTAAATTTATATTTCCATTTCTTCGCTCTAGTGTCGAGGCTAAGCGCGGCATTGAGTTCTGCCACTCAATACGCAATGTCTCCAGAATTCGGTAGAAAGTGGGGAACGGAGTGTGTAAACACTAGTTTACCTCTGCCTACCCTGCTGTGGGCGGGATACAGCGTGAAGCTGATATATTTTGAGAACGTGGTGAACGTCAGGTGAAAATAGGGAACGGAGTTTTGTAACACTATATTCAATACAGTAGGATACAGCTTGAAGCTACGTACAAGTATTTAATTATGTTTTTTCTAATTACATCTTAACTGGATAACAAACACTTTTCTTTATAAAATTCGAACCTACAACCAACGAAGATGGATACCATAGGATCACTTCAATAAGCAATAATATAATTTTTCATTCAATTTTCTTATTAATTTGTTTCCTCTAGAATGTTCGAACACCTCAACCAATCGTATTAAATGTCGTTCGTGACAGGGACAAGTGTTCTCTTAAATCGAATCCGTAAGTAGTTCCTGCGAGATAATTGAAATATCGATAGTACTTCGACTTAACTAATATTTATTGGTGCTATCGTTGTTGAGTCGTTTTTATAAAGATAATATATAAAAAAATACTTTTACCTGAGTAGCAGTGTGGGACAGTGTCCATATAGTGTTAGGACACTCCGTTTCACACTTTTCGTCCAATTTTCGAGACATTGCGTGATGTGGGGGGGGGGACTCAACGATACGCTTTTTATTCTTGTCACAATGAAGACATAATAATAATTCGTTCACCTGAGTAGGAATCGATCCCACGACCGTCAAGTCTACAGTCAAACGTTCTGTCGCTGAGCAACGATCCCCTCTATGGGTAGAACATATATACATACCTCATTGCTCCAAGTCCGGATCGAACACACTACCACCGTGCTTACAGTCAAAATCGTCCCTCTGCACCACATGGCCGTTGGAACTAAAAAACCGCTAATCATAAATTAGACCAGATATAACATTGTTCTTCATACTTATATTATACCAAAATTGGGACATAGCTTAACCCAAAAAAAGCACTTCTTGAAAAGAAACCTTCCACCTAATCCAAACGTCAATTACAAAGCCAAAACAAAAATCAAACCCGTGACATATTCAACCCTAATTTCAATGAACCAAAGGATCTTTATACAGAATTTAAGTCTAAAGCCGCCGTTTCTGCGTATCTGTGCCTCGCAACGAGTAATTACATCCTTGATTTCAAAATGAAGAAAAAAAATGCCTAATGAGACCCATTGAAATGGAACCCACCATCCAAGTAATTGTCTACTGAAAATCCTACACGGAAACGTTCGTTACGTACAATTTAGTTGTAAATGCGGAATGCTGTTTTGTTTTCTATGTTGCTGAGACTAAATAACTGGGATGAATGATGGAATGGGGTTTGTTTAATCTTTCTTTGTAATACTAGTCTTTTTTCAGCTTCACACTGTTTTAAGCACTGAGCAGGGGAGGCAGAGGGAAACTAGTGTCTAGTAAGATACTCCGTTCCCCACTTTCCTTTTTCTGTTCTTCACTTTCCGTTCAATTTTCTATAGATTGGCAGAACTCAACGCTGCGTTGTATCTTACCAGAGCCAGGAAATTAATATAATTTAAATAAATAAATCAAATAAATCAGCTTCACGCTGTATCCAGGCAGAGGGAACCTAGTGTTAAGACACTCCGTTCCCCACTTTCCGCCAAGTTCTGGAGGCATTGCATGTTGAGTGGCGGAACTCAACGCCGCGCTTTGCCTCGACACCAGAGCGAAGAAATGAAAATATAAATGTAAGTAAATATTTCTTTTCCTCGAGTGGGGATCGAACCCACAACCAGTCGATTTTACAATCACACTGCACCGTGCACCTGCGCCACGACTAGCCTCAAAAATAATTTAAAAAGTAATAATTTTCTGAATGTAAATGGTATCTGAACATAATAATGTAGCGATTTTTCTTTTATTTTGTGTACTTATCCAATAAAATATTAGGATATTTAGACTTGTGTAGTTTTATTGCCATCATTTTTCCAAAGCCTAATAAAATTCATTCCATATTTCGTAAATACAAACAATTTTGCGTATCGAAGGCAGTATTTTCGTTTGGAATTCTCGCTACGAACTAAAAAATTAATACGCAAACCGCACACGTTACCTCTGAAAATGTGAAACGTTAACAAAAAAATCTGTAAGTAAAGTATGAATAGGCTTAAGTAAATATTTTACTTTTTACTTACTTTATCTTTTATCACGCTTCACGCTGTATCCCACACACAGCAGGGTAGGCAGAGGGAATCTAGTGTTAAGACACTCCGTTCCCCACTTTCTGCCGACTTCTGGAGGCAAGAAAAGGAAATTTTATCTTTTGTTAAATAAAATTCGTTTGAAGTAGTAGAGATATAAAGAAATAATAAAAACAATACACATTTTATGTATTTATTTTAGGTCAATGGTATTAATTATTATAAGTTATTAAACAAAAATATAATAATATTAAGGCAAGTCTTACCGCTGGAGCATAAACGTGTTATACTGTAAAATTATACATTTGTATATACATTTTAATTTTCTTCGCTCTTGTATCGAGTCAAAAGCGCGACGTTGAGTTCCGCCACTACACACGCAATGCGTCAAGAATTCGGTGAAAAATGGGGGGAACGGAGTGTTTTAACACAAGTTTCCCTCTACTACCTGCTGTGTGCAGTGTGAAGATATTTTTTTTTTTACACAACTAGTATAATTAATCAGCTTTGTTTACAAAGCCCAAAAAAAATATTAAAAATGTTGTTTAGTTTTACCTAACTTATCACTACGCTACATATCAATTTGTCCAAAATGAATAATATTTTCACTAACCACAAGAGTATCTTAGTATAATCTGACAAAATGAAATTAGTACTATTTTTTCACATTTTATCCCACATATAGGGTAGGCAAAAAGATCAGTGTCAATACACTCCGTACTCCGCTTTCTACCCGAATTCGGTACATTTCGTGTTGATCGGTGGGACTTAACATGGCACTTTTTCTTATTAGAGCGGAGAAACGAAATTATTAACATAACCCCGGGTAAAAATCGAACTTGCTATCATAGCGTATACAGGTAGAAATACAATATTAAAAATATCTAAGATTTCGAAATATAATTAGTGATATGAGTATATTTTTTTCAATCTGTTGCATCGTAGCGGAACAGCGCCGGAAGGAAACGTTGGAATCACGTGAAGTTTTAATGAAAAATTCTTTATTAAAATTTTATTTAAGATAAATCTGTCGGGCCGAAGCCGAAGCTGAAACTGGAGCTGTAGCTGTTTTCATACGTTCAATTAAATTGTTTGAAATCTTCACGAGAAACTATGAAATTTTTCGCTTTTTTTCTTAGAAAATGGAGTTTGTGCTATAAGCACAGTATTTTTCGCAAAACGCAGTTCCGTTTATTTAAGGGTTATTCTTAACTATATTGAGTTAATTTAAAAAGTATTGACCAAAATTTTGCTATTGTCACTTATTTTCGTTAGGTATAAAGAGTAAAGCTAAATAACCGGCTTAAAGCGAGTGGTTCTCTCCTATGAAAATGGTTCCGTAGCAGCAAACAAAAAACATATATAACCACTACCATCGTTATATTATTCTTGAAACAAAGAGGATCTTAATTCGATCGAAGGATGGTTTTTTATCAAAATTATCCCATACTAAACCACGAAATGAATATTTTTTTCAATCTAATTTTCGATGAAAGTCTTCATTAAATTCAATAATAATATTTCCTTTTACAATTTCCATTTTTTGGCATTTGGCTACGGGAGCCTAAGAACTAGTTCAAACGGCATTTTTAAAAATATCTCTACTAAGAATAGAATCCACATCCGATCGAGTATAGTCAATTGAACTACTGCGCTACTATAATGGCTAAGCTTCACTCTGTATCCGGCATATAAAAGAAAAAGTAGAAGAAACCTAGTATTAGCATAGTCTATTCCTCACTTCGCTCAATGCTCGAGACATTATGTGTAGAGCGGCTCAACGCTGCTTTATGTCTTATTACTGAAGCGAGGAAATCGAACCTACTACAGAAACTAACCAGCTGCGCCACGATAAACAATATAATAATTCTTTATTTATCCTTTATTATAATAAATTACAGATGACTTTACATATTTGATGAGAAAATGTTTGATGTTACTTAAAAGGCAATATTTCTGGGGAGTACAACGGTCTTAACATTTAATTTTAAGAGAACACCTTGTAGCTCGTTATTTGCGTTAACAATTATAAAATTACAAACATAAATTATGAATTAAATATTTTAAGAGTGTTTTAAGTATATAATAATTTTAAATTATATATTATTTTTAATCAGTGGAAATGTATCAACGGGAACGGATTATTTTTTTGTCATTATTTTAAGAGTATGTTCTCAGATTCCACCTGTCTAACCTGCTGTGTACGGGACAAAGTGTAATTTGTAAAGCTAAAAAAATATATACTCATTAGAATATTCCTAATAATCTCCACTTTCTTCTAAATTCTAAAGGTATTGCGTGTTGAGTGGCGGATCTCAACGCCACTCTTTGCCTCATTACCAGAGCGAACAAAATGAAGATATTTAATATCACGCGTCCCATTTACAGTCACAGGCTTGTGCTCCTGTGCTACGACGGCCTCTTTATGTATTTTCTTATACATTTTCTCGTATACAACTTCAAGGTGACTGCAATGTGCAACATTCATTTATTTTTATTATTATCTATTTGTTTATTATTAAGAAAAGAACAGCATATTATAAATAACAAACACAAATGAAAACTTGTATAAAACTAAACCAATAATATTTTTCTCACTTCCAAAAATAATCTATACTAAATTCGGCGGAAAATGGGGAACGGAATGTCTTAACACTGTAGGTAGGGAACCTAAGTTCAAAATAATTCTGCTTATCCTGTTATACGATAAAAAATACGACGACGATAAAGGCTATATTCTGTTATAATCAGTTTCACGCTGTATCCTGCACACAGCAGGATAGGCAGAGAGAACATAGTGTTAAGACACTCCGCTCCTCACTTTCTGCCGAATTCTGGAGGCATTGCATGTTGAGTGGCAGAACTTAACGCCGAAAGAGGATATTAATAACGTGAGTGAGAAAAAGGAATTTTAGATAATTAACTCCTAAGAAAGTAAAATAGGGGTCGAATATTTGTGTGAAAAATTATTCGTAAAGATAGAAATTTGTTATTTGAAACTTATTTTTTTATAAAAAAAAGTGTTTATTGATGTGTGAAGATTACAGGTTTTATTTAACGCAAAAAAGGAAGCTTTGGGAACATTGATAACCACGAGCAAAGCCGAGAACGGAAACGTATATCTTATATAACATGAAATAAAATAAATCAGCTTCACGCTGTATCCCGCACACAGTAGGGTAGGCAGAGGTAACCTAGTGTTAAGACACTCCGTTCCCCACTTTCTGCCGAATTCTGGAGGCATTGCGTGATGAGTGGCAGAACTCAACGCCGCGCTTAACCTCGACACCAGAGCGAAGAAATGGAAATATAAATTTAAGTAAATATTTCATCTCCTCGAGTGGGGATCGAACCCACAACCAGTCGGTTTTACAGTCACACCTCGTGCCGCTGCGCCACGACTGGCCTCGGCTATAACATGCTTATATTAAATCCAATCTATATCTATATATATATATATATATCTAACATAACATAGAATTCTGCATTGCATACCGTTTGTGTATTTAATTAACGATATGTTAAGATTGATTACTACCGATAGGGCAATTATTGTTGGTATCTATTTGAAACAGGAAGTACAGCAGCAGTAAGCACGTGGATCATCAAGGTGGGTACTCACAAGCTCCAATAAAATATTTTTCAACTTTATAAGTATTGAAGCCAATCGTGGCGCAGAGATTCCCACTTGAAGAAATAAAAAAATATATTCTGGCTCTGGCAACGAATGAACGAACTGAATTCCGGTAGTCAATGCATGACGTGCCTTCGTGCATTCGTAATTCTTTGCAAAATGGAGACTAGAAGTATACTAATGGGGACAGAGTGTCTAAGCAGTAGGTTCTCTTTTTTTTATGGAAAAGACAAGGCAAACGAGCGTTCGGGTCACCTGATGGTAAGTGATCACCGCCGCCCACGACCCCGTGCAACACCAGAGGAGCTACAGGTGCGTTGCCTGCCTGTAAGGTGGTTTGGGCGCCGGAGCCCGGCATTACCTGATGCGAAACGCAGTGGCATAAAGCCACTACTTCACGCCGGTTCTAAATGCCGGGGGTGGTAATGATCCGGTTGAGTCTGCTCATGCGTGTTGCCATTGCTGGCGACGTGACTCTACCACACGTACTTTAGTCACCTCTTACGACACCACCAGTACCAGGATAATCCTATTCTAGGCCGGGATCACACGGCAAAAGTCCCCCGGTTTCCTTTGAATGTCACGCTATGTATGTGCAGGATACAGTGTAAAGCTAATAAAAAAAGTAATAAATTGAGCTACAAAACCTTCAGGAATTAACTTTTATTTAAGTTAAATCCAAGTTTCCAATTACAAAACACTTCACATTAAAGTACTTAATTCAACTTCACTTTGTTGATGACTTTATTAAGCTAACTATTGACAATAGCTTTGGAAGTCTTGAAATACTTGAGCCTAGAACTTAGAATAGGAATATAAGGGATACTTCAAATCTAAATTTACTATATACATACAAATTTACTACATATACTCGTATACACCACATATAATATAAAAAAATTGGAGAAATAAAATATTTAATATATTTCGGGTTTAACACAATCAAAGTGCTTGCCAAAAAAATATATATATAAAAAAAATTTTAGAAGAAACTAGAGGTTATTTTGATGTGAATGACAGTGAGTTCACTCTGATAAAAAGACAAATCTTGAGTTCTAACACTCAATAAGGTAATCTCAATATAAATAACGCCATAGTGTCTTACTATAATCGCGACGGTTTCGAGCTTGATTCCCACTAGCGGGAATGGGTTATTTTCATTTCCTCTCTCTGATAACAAAAGTAAGCGCGGCGTTAAGTTCCGCCACTCAACACGCAACGTTTCGTAAAATGGGTAGAAAGTGGAGAATGGAGTGTCTTAATACTGAGTCTACCTACGTTTGCTTTAAACAGGTACCGTGGAGCTAATATATACATCCATCTGGAATGTTTTTTTTTTATGGAAAAGACAAGGCACACGATCGTTCGGGTCACCTGGTAAGTGATTACCGCTGCCCATGACTCCGTGCAACACCAGAGGAGCTACAGGGGCGTTGCCGGCCTTTAAGGTGTGTTGGGCGCCGGAGCCCGGCATCACCTGATGCGAAACGCAGTGGCATAAAGCCACTACTTAACGCCGGTTTTAAATGCCGGAGGTGGTAATGATCCGGTCGAGTCTGACCATGCGTGTTGCCATTGCTGGCGACGTGACTCTACCACACGTACTTTAGTCACCTCTTGCGACACCACCAGTACCAGGACGATCCTATTCTAGGCCGGGATCACACGGCACGGAGTTATGAGACCTGTCGTAGCGTAGGGGTACAAGTGTGCGACTTTAAACGCGACAGCTTGTGGGTTCGATTTCCGGTTGAGGAAAATAAATATTTAATATTTTCATTTCTGCGCTCTTGTACTACAAAAAAGCGTGGTCCCTCAAGAAATAGGCGAAAAGTGATAAACAAAAATGTCTTAATTGGAACGAAGTGTCCTAACACTTAATTTCCAAGTTCCCTATGACCTCCCTACCACGTGCGGGATACGGTGTGAATCTGACAAAAAATCAAATTATCTTAATATCTTAGAAAACCAGAACCAGCACTACCTTTCACGATATAAGCTCACATCAACAATCCAAAAATTACATCCCTAATTGAACTCTACGCAAGCGAAAACAAAACAACATTCATTCCGTAATGAATAATACTCTATTTACTCCGTTGCGAAACCTAACCCTAATTGTTACCTGTGCTCATTTGCGTCTCTACATTTAAGAAAAGAACCTTTTTGTTCAGGAAATAAGGTCTAAATTTCAATATAAACATCATTTTCCAGACCAACCTTTATCAGTCTTACTCAGCAAGGCGTTATTTGTTCTACCAGTGTAATGGTGTCAGCATGATTTATCATCTTAATATAAGCCTTCTAATTGACTAAGGTGTAACGGCTCAGTGGTTTCAGAATTTGCCTTTTTCAGATAAGTAGAAAAAGTTCAGGGTAATTTTTCTCCGTTTTCTATTTTCTGTTTTTTCGCTTCGCTATATTCCGCATAATGCAAGAGGCAGAGGTAACATTGTGTTAAGACACTCCCTTCACCGTCCAACTTTCGAGATATGACGTGTTGATGAGCGTAACTCAAGTTTGTTTTTTTTTTTACCAGAGCAAATAAAATAACTTCTTACTCATTAATAATAATAAAAACTCAATAGGAATCGAACCCACACGACGCATGCTTTTGAGCCACGACTGCCTTTATTTTCATCTTATTATTTTTTTTCATCGAAATATATTTTATAAGCCCACATTTTAAAACCAGGAGTACGTTGAAAGAATAAATTTTTATTCTTATTGGAGACATTTAGCTATCAAGTAATTACCAACAGAAGTTTGAAAACATAAAAAATATCAAAATTGAGTTATCCAAATCAGTGGACATAGGAAATTATGTATTTAAAACACACATCATTCACATTGTGATAGTTCCGTTGTAAAGCCTTTTTCTGGACCATTTTTACATTTTTCAAAAGAAATATAAAAGGAATCCTTAAAAGTGGTTTTAGGAGCAGGTCCAGGTGAAATTAATACCAAATAATCAAAACAACTAAAAAAAAGCGAACGTCAATCTAATCAAAAGATATGGCAGTTGATGCTCCGTTTATGCCGTATATTATATGAAGATCACAGCTAAATCAAAATTTACAAGATATTTTCTGAGGATACGTTGATCTAGAATTATAAATAAAAAATAAATAAAATAAATCAGCTTCACGCTATATCCCGCACACAGCAGGGTAGGCAGAGGGATCCTAGTGAAGACACTCGGTAAGTGTTTAAGTGAGGATTTACAATAGGAAAAAAAACTCAATACGCGAGTCTAACTCACACTTGACAGTTCCTTTTGTTTCCAGATTTGCGGTGTATTCTGCAAATAACAAGGTAGGTAAGGGTATCAAGAAACTTCGTTCCCCACTTTCCGCTGAAAACTCGAAGCATTGTTGAGTGGTACTCAACGCCGCGTTTTGTCTAATTACCAGCGCTAGAATCAAAACCACAACCGTCGCATATACAATCACACGCTTATAGTGGTAATGTATCTTAATGTATATTTAATGGAAAAAAAAAATATTTAATTGCCTCAGGTGAGATTCGAACCCACAACACGTCTCGTTTACAATAGCACGTTTGTACCACTACGCCACGACTGGCCAAATCGAAAATCGAAGCTACTACTATCTTACATATTAAAAGAAAATATTACTCAATCTCGTATCACTATTATTTAAGACTTAAATGTCTATACTGTAAAAATATTGCAGCAAGTGCTATACTAATGAATTAACACTGCTTGTACAGACGCACCTACCTCACTACATTGCAAAATGAACGTTAAATGTATAGCTTTATGGTCCATTATATACGAATCAATTTAGTTGCAAACTGTCTCAAAGTATAAGCCTGACTTAAGGGGGTGTTCCAACTTGAAATAATACACTCTCGAAAGTTTGTCTCTCTCTAGGAGTTTATGCAACATGCTTTATAGTGGGCTCTACTTTTTTTTAGTTTTAGTGGAAAAATTCTTCTAGTTGCCACATATTTCAGTATATTTTATAATGAAAAGAGAGAATTTAGTAATAAATGATGTATTTTTAATTTTTTAAGTAAATCATGATGTAACTTTGTTTTTTTTTGTCGTATCGTAGGGGTAGAAGCGTGCGTTTTGGGTTCAATTCCCACTTGTGGGAATGATTTTCTCGCTCCGGTAACGAGGTAAAGCGCAGCGTTGATTTCTGCCACTCATCACGCAATGCCTACAAAATTAGGCGGAGAGTGGGAAACAAATGTGTCTTAAAAAAGCGGAGTGTCTTAGCACTAGATATCCAAGTTCCCTCTGCCTACTCAGCATGTGGGAAATATCATGCAGTTTAAAGAAAAACACATCATCTTTTATTTACTTTCATATTACTTACAGACAATACAAGTTCATAAATAATCTTCTTAAGTATAGTTTAATCATCTAAAGTAAGAAATTTTACCATTTTAACTCACTCAAAAATTGAAATGCAACGCAATTCACATATTCAAGCTTCACAATAATATATAAAGAAAATGTATGAAAAACGCAAGAGCTTAGATAGCGAGTTGCAAATTTAGTTTTTACTGCAACCGATCGTTTGATATTGGCATATAAATCACGCAGCACTTCTTTTATTCTGCAGATGACTGAAACGGACTCTCTGTAGAAATTTAATAAAATATCGCTTGAACTATTTCAAAAGAAATTTCTTGAATATGTTTTTTTTTCGCAGTATTGGTTACATTTATATTTTCATTTTTTTTATTAGCTTTACGCTGTATCCCGCATATCGCTGAGTAGACAGAGGGAACCTTGGAATGTAATGTTAAAAAAGTTCAGTCCCATTTAGACATTTCCATTCCCCACTTTCTGTGTTGAGTGTTGGAACTCAACGCCGCACCTTACCAGAACAAGATATAAAAATATTAAATATTTGATTTGCCCAAGTGGGAATCGAACCAACAACCGTCGCCTATTTGTAATCTTTCACGAAAAGTAGCTTAGGCTGAAGAAGCCTACTGTTAACATACTTCGTTTCAAGGGACGTTTCCTACTGAGTGACAGAAGTCATATAATTTTTTATATGGCTTAAAAATTACTTGAAAACCTCAAGTTCTATTTTCTCAAATAAAGTAGAAAATGTCTAAATTCACACATGAATATGTATCGCGTATTTTGGGCGTTATTTATTTTTTTATGTGAGTTTTTTTGTACGTAATTATGCATAAAAGGACTTACCCTTTCGCCAAATCCTAGTCGCTGTGCTCACTGTGACGATAATAAAGAAACTTATAAATAATTAAACATTTTTAAATTCTTGTTTTCACAGTGCTATTTAAAAAAAATATTATTTCAAAAACAAAATGTACTCGTGTAGTTTTACCATTAAAAAATATTTTTCGAACTACTAATTTTAAAAATATCTTCTTACTAATTCCAAAATTTTACAAGAAAACATCAGAAGAAAAATTCATTATGCGACAATTTAAACAAAAACCCATTAAAATTCATACCCATCTATATCGAAATAGAGCATCTTAACACTTTTCACACATACCCATATAAGGAGTTACGACAGTAATATAATAATCCTCTTATTTCCAAACACGTCACGCAGGGATGTACTGAGATTAGCCTATATCTTATCTTATCTTATCTTACTACTATAGCAGCAATTTGTGTTGGATCACTTTGAGCGGGAATAAATAATTCGTTAATTTGTGAGATTATATCGGATATATTGTTTTGTGTATAAATTAATAATGTTTGGGGAAAGTCGTGACGCAGGGGCACAAAGTGTGACTGTAAACCGACTGGTTGTAGATGTAATGTAATTTAATTTTATATTTCTATTTCTTTAGGGCGGCATTGAGTTTCGCTACTCAACATGCAATATCTCCAGAATTCGGCGCAAAAGTGGGAAACAGAGTGTCTTAACACTCGAATCCCTCTGCCTACCCTGCGGGATACAGTGTGAAGCTGTTTTTTTATTAATAATGTTTTTCAACTTTTTAAAATGATATTCCTCACGAAAGTTTTTTTAGGAATCGGTTTATTTGCGTATTGAGTAGTAAAATTTAACACCGCGCTTTCTCATTTTGTCAATGAGAAGGACTGAAAAAAATATTTCTCTGAATGGGAATCGAACCCACAGTGTTTACAGTCCGTGATAGAGTGCGCAACGACCTAGATAAATAATATGAAATAACTAAACATTTTTCTATTAAATACGACAATTTTGCAAGCCAAATCAAATAAAATCCCAAAAGATTTAATTTAGTCTAATTACCAGCGCTAGAATCAAAACCACAACCGTCGCATATACAATCACACGCTTATAGTGGTAATGTATCTTAATGTATATTTAATGGAAAAAAAAATATTTAATTGCCTCAGGTGAGATTCGAACCCACAACACGTCTCGTTTACAATAGCACGTTTGTACCACTACGCCACGACTGGCCAAATCGAAAATCGAAGCTACTACTATCTTACATATTAAAAGAAAATATTACTCAATCTCGTATCACTATTATTTAAAACTTAAATGTCTATACTGTAAAAATATTGCAGCAAGTGCTATACTAATGAATTAACACTGCTTGTACAGACGCACCTACCTCAATACATTGCAAAATGAACTTTAAATGTATAGCATTATGGTCCATTATATCTGAATCAATTTAGTTGAAAACTGTCTCAAAGTATAAACCTGACTTAAGGGGGTGTTCCAACTTGAAATAATACACTCTCGAAAGTTTGTCTCCCTCTAGGAGTTTATGCAACATGCTTTATAGTGGGCTCTACTTTTTTTTTTAGTTTTAGTGGAAAAATTCTTGTAGTTGCCACATATTTCAGTATATTTTATAATGAAAAGAGAGAATTTAGTAATAAATGACGTATTCTTATTGTTTTAAGTAAATCATGATGAAACTTTGATTTGTTTTTTTTTTTACCGTCTCGTAGGGATATAAGCGTGCGTTTTGGGTTCAATTCCCACTTGTGGGAATGATCTTTTCGCTCTGGTAACGAGGTAAAGCGCAGCGTTGATTTCTGCCACTCATCATGCAATGCCTACAAAATTAGGCGGAGAGTGGGAAACAAATGTATCTTAAAAAAGCGGAGTGTCTTAGCACTAGGTATCCAGGTTCCCTCTGCCTACTCTACTGCATGTGGGAAATATCATGCAGTTTTAAAAAAAACACATTATCTTTTGTTTACTTTCATTTCACTTACAGACAATACGAATTTATAAATGATCTTCTTAAGTTTAGTTTAATCATCTAAAGTAAGAAATTTTACCATTTAAAATTGAAATGTAATGCAATTCACATATTCAAGCTTCACAATAATATATAAAGAAAATGTATGAAAAACGCAAGAGCTTAGATAGCGAGTTGCAAATTTAGTTTTTACTGCAACCGATCGTTTGATATTGGCATATAAATCACGCAGCACTTCTTTTATTCTGCAGATGACTGAAACGGACTCTCTGTAGAAATTTAATAAAATATCGCTTGAACTATTTCAAAAGAAATTTCTTGAATATGTTTTTTTTTCCATAGTATTGGTTACATTTCTGTTTTCATATTTTTTTATTAGCTTCACGCTATATCCCGCATATGGCAGAGTAGACAGAGGGAACCTTGGAATGTAATGTTAAAATAGTTCAGTCCCATTAAGACACTTCTATTCCCCACTTTCTGTGTTGAGTGTTGTAACTCAACGCCGCGCCTTACCAGAACAAGGAATAAAAATATTAAATATTTGATTTGCCCAATCGGGAAGCGAACCAACAACCGTTGCCTATTTGTAACCCTTCACGCAAAGTAGCTTAGGCTGAAGAAGCCTACTGTTAACATACTTCGTTTCAAGGGACGTTTGCTGGTGAGTGACAGAACTTAATGCCATTGATATAATTTTTTACTATTCTAAATGTTTGAAAGAGTCGAGTCGATGTGACATATAGCTTAAAAATTAGTAGAAAACCTCAGGTTTTATTTCTTCAAATAAAGTAGAAAATGTGTTAATTCACGCATGAATATGTATCGCGTATTTTGGGCGTTATTTATTTTTTTATGTGAGTTTTTTATACGTAAAATGTATGTATAAATGTATAAAATGTATAAAAGGATTTACCCTTTCATTCGCCAAATCCTAGTCCCTTTGCTCACTGTGACGATAATAAAGAAACTTATAAATAATTAAACATTTTTAAATTCTTGTTTTCACAGTGCTATTTAAAAAAAAATATTATTTAAAAAACAAAATGTACTCGTGTAGTTTTACCATTAAAAAATATTTTTCGAACTACTAATTTTAAAAATATCTTCTTACTGATTCCAAAATTTTACAAGAAAACATTAGAAGAAAAATTCATTATGCGACAATTTAAACAAAAACCCATTAAAATTCATACCCATCTATATCGAAATAGAGCATCTTAATACTTTTCACACATACCCATATAAGGAGTTACGACAGTAATATAATAATCCTCTTATTTCCAAACACGTCACGCAGGGATGTACTGAGATTAGCCTATATCTTATCTTATCTTATCTTACTACTATAGCAGCAATTTGTGTTGGATCACTTTGAGCGGGAATAAATAATTCGTTAATTTGTGAGATTATATCGGATATGTCGTTTTATGTATATATTAATAATGTTAAGGGCATAAAGTGTGACTAGAAACCGACTGGTTGTAGGTTCGCTCTCCGCTCGAGGAAATGGAATATTTATTTAAATTTATATTTCCATTTCTTCGCTCTAGTGTCGAGGCAAAGGGCGGCATTGAGTTTCACTACTCAACATGCAATGCCTCCAGAATTCTTCTTGTGTATCTTAACACTAGGTTCCCTCTGCCTACCCTGCGGGATACAGTGTAAAACAGTTTTTTTAAGATTAATAATGTTTTTAATTTTTTTTAAATTTTATTGCCTACTAAAGAATTTTCTTTATTAAACGGCTTCTTTGCGTATTGAGTGGTGAAATTTAACACCGCGCTTTGTCATTTTGTCAATGCCCCTCGTACTGAAAAAAATATTCCTCTGAGTGGGAATCGAACCTACAATGTTTACAGTCCGTGATTGTGTCACTGCGCAGCGACGGTCATTTTTATTATTTCACATTGATATTTTGTCTTAGAATACTTGAACAATTATTTTTGTTGCCATTTATCAAATGCTAGCAGCATTTGATAAACAGACCGACACACCGACGTCTGTGATATCAAAGTAGCCGAGTTTTTCAAGTGATCAATTTTAAAGATTATTTCAGTTTGTCTGCATTAATCTCCAAAACTGTTGAACTGATTTTGAAGGAAATGCTTGTGGATTAATATATAGGCTTACTTTTTATTCTGAAATGCATATGGGATTGGAATTTGAGCACGCGCACCTAACCTGCCTATTTAGATAATATGAAATAACTAAATATTTTTCTGTTAAGTACGACAAATTTTCCAAGCAAAATCAAATAAAAACCCAAAAGATTTAAATTACAATTTATTAAGTATGTATACATATATTAAAATAATTAACCAATTTACCCTAAATGATTTTAATAAAACATTTATATAATATTATATTATTCGTTCAAATAAGCAAAGCCGCGCAAGAGCCGCTAGTCTAAAATATTTTGGAAGAACAAATATGACAACGTTCTTTATTCTCTATGTGAACAAGATTAGGTGATTTAGCAGCTCTGTAATTTTATCCTTTATCCACGTCTTCGCAAAGCAAAAGGGATATTACTCGTTTCATTTTCGAAAGCACATTTGGTTGATTCTACAAGATCGATATTTTTATAGCTTTCATTTTCTATATTCCACACTTAGGAGGGTAAGCAAGGGGAACCTGGGAACCTAGTGTAATACTCTGTTCTCATTAAGACACATCCATTTCCAGTAATCGTAGATGAACCACTATAAAATAATGAGGAATGCTGTGGATTTTTTAGTATAAGACTGAGAATGATGGATGGATGAGACGGAAAGATCGGGTCGCAGACGTCGGGGACGTGAGCCACTCAAAAATTCTTTAAAAAATGTTCTTTAAGGTATGGCGGAGAAGTTAGAACAGAATACAGTGAAGAAAATAAAATATGTGAGTATTCCTACGAAGCCGGATTGGAAGCCACTTGATTTTTTTTCAATTTTGGATATAAATTTTGCATTGCTAACTACGAAAACCGGCGTTTTTATAGAATTAAGTTGCAAACCAAATGACTTACTCCAAGTTAATATGTTCCCCAAGCTTCCATTTATTGCTTTTATAGCAAAAAGTAACTCTAGTAGTCTGGCTTGGTGGTAGATTTGGAGATCATCTGCACACAATAGAGAGCAAAAACGTGCAAAGGAAAAACAGAGTGGCGTGTTTTTCCTTTGGCAGAACTCGTCCCGTGGCAGAACTCCAGCGACTACAGGACACCAGTCAGAGTATGAATCTGAATACTTTGAACTTTTTTAGTTACCAGTCAATTGCATTTGGAGATGTTCTAAGTCTAGTATAATAGAGGAGCTCTGTGAGCTGAGATTGAAGAAGACGCCCTAGGCCTTTGGACAGAAAAGGAAGGATTGAGAATGGAAGGTTATCAGAATTGTCCATAGGTTTATTTTGTTTGGGTATTATTTTAGGTTATTCTACGAATAATGCTGAATCAGAATTAATGCTAAGAATGGTCTTCTTAACAATACTTTTTGCAAATTCACTAAAAATAACAATTACATTTTGAGGAGAGGATAGAGCATTGAGATTGTTGGTTGTATTTAATTTCGATGTATTATAAATAAGACAATGTACAAATTAGGTACTAATTTAATTTTTAAAGATTTTAGACGGGATGAACGATTATTTTTTTATTATGTGTTTACGTTAAAGTCGCCCATAATAAAAGCATGGTCGCATATTGGCTTGTACTGCTCTAACAGGAATTCAAATGATGAAAAGTAATCAATCGTAAGCCAAGGATTATATTAGAACCGTATATAGTATTTAGAAATATTGTCATTATTTCGATTCATTTTCAAGTATAACATGTAACTTTAGCTACAACAAGATAACATAAATCGTTTTTAAACTAAATAATAGTTGATATATTGTCTAAGCCTAGCACGTTAGCACTCCAGGGAAATAGCTTCAAACTGATGCTGCGAAGTTGTTGTGAAGTGAACATGCCCCAGGGCACGTTTGCTTCATAATATAATACATTAATTTTCTTAGATATTCTGTTAGAAATAAGAATTTATAATATTTGAAAGTAGTTAAGGCCAGTCGTGGCGTAGGGGAACAAAGTGTGACTAAACGCGATAGGTTCTTGTTTCGATTCTCATTCGAGGATATAAAATATTTAATATTTTCTTGTTTGCTCTGGTAATGAGGCAAAGCACGTTGAGTTTCGAAACTCAACACGCGAAAGAATTCGGCGAAAAGTTGGGAACGGAAGTGTCTTAATAAGATCGGAATATTTTAATACTAGGTTGCTTCTGTCTACTCTTCTATATACGGTAAGTTATATGTCATGTTTATAGTAGCACGTGTACTCTGGCGTTTCTAAATATGTAAATTATTTTGTAATTTAAGAGCTAATTAATAAAACAAAACTGTAACATATTTTCATCCGTCGATTTCGTGATTATTGTGGATTCACTCCAAATAAAAAGAAATTATTATACAGTAAAATATTATCATTCAAAATACGACGTTGAGTTTTATATCAAGCAATATAATTTCGTGTGAAATGCACAAAACGTAGTGTCTTGACACGCGAACCTCTCAGAGGGAATCTGGTGTTAAGACACTCCGTACTCGTATTGTCCATGCAAAGGTTAAAAGGTGAAATAAAAAAAATGAAGCTACACTACCCGTATTTAGAAATAATAACTTCACACGTTCCAGCAACAATAAATTAAATCTCGATGCAATCTAAAGTGTAGTAATTATCTACTGAATCAACGTTTCATATTAAGAATGTTAGATTTTATTTGCAATCAGCACCGTGTGTTGATACCATAGACTTAGTTATAGAATAGAATAAAACATTATACTAAATAATATAGTTGTTTATATTATTATTTCTATACTCGTATGTATTCTATATTAATGATATAAAATTAAAGAATTTATTTGATTGAACGTGCAAAACTCGGGAACTACTATTACAATTTGAAAAACTATTTGTATGTTATTATTGTAACATTTGTATGCTGTGAGGCCGTGCCATAAACACGATATTTTTAAAGCAATCCTGCCGTATTTGGGCACCGTCTGACAGTAAACATGGCCGTCGCATTGTCGATCTTCACTCGGAGAATGAATTATTTTCATTTGCACACCCTAGCTAGACAAAGCTCTGTGTTAAGTTCCGCCACTCTCTATTTCCGTGCGTATGTATAAAGGGAAACTGGAGAACAGAAGAGCATAATGACACTTCGATAGAAAAATTCCACGAGAAATTAGAGGACGGAGTGTTTTAATACTAGGTTTCCTCTGCCTAACCTGCTATACAGAAAAAAAAGAGTGACGCTCTCAATTAAATAAGAGACTTAAATAACGCAGTTCAGATATTTTTAGCCTTTAAGCCTTTAGCGGAGATGGACATATAATTGATGGATGAATGTGATTTGTTACAAGACTGTCGTACGTACGTGTTCTGCAATTGGAAATAGATGGACTATTAGTGTTCTACTATATTATGAAGAGGATAGCAAATGTGTGTAGCATATTGCAGGTTCAATTAAGGAAAGAGTTTTAGAGCTTAATATGAGTGGCGGAAATCGACATCGACTTTGTCTGCTGATCGTGAACTTTTAAAGATAAAATGAAAAGTTCCGTTTCATTCCGTTTCCATTGATTTTTTTTATGGAAAAAGACAAGGCAAACAAGCGTACGGGTCACCTGATGGTAATTAATGACCGCCGCCCTACATACTGATTCGACCCTTATCACAATTTTTTATTTATAGTTTATATTATATTAATATATTTTATACTTTTTATTCAGAAAAAGTTTAATAAAAAAAAACAGACGTAAATACAACGGTCTGTTATTGTTGTTCTCAAACCTCTTTTCCTCTACATCACGTAGCTTAACCGCTACATTTCACTACAAAGTTTAGAGTAACAGAAATAAAATCAACTTTCACAAGCGTCGCCGGTATTGAATATCGCGACTTCAGCGTTTCCAATTGTATTATCTAGAAGTTTCGATTCTGCACCAAACGGCTTCCTTGAATAAAGGCACTTATCTAACAAAGTTTGAGAGATACTGTAGAATGCTTGTGACAATATTTTGAGTTAGTAAGATTTTATGCTTTAAGATTTTTTTTTATATATGTATGTATGTTCCTCATGAGGTCAATGGTGCTATGAAATTACGTCAGATTATAAACGCGATGGTTGTGGGTTCGATAACCAAGAGAGACAATTATATTTAAACAAATGTCACTTCCACCCGCAATCGTTCCAGAATTCGACGGAAAGTGTGGAGTGAAAGTGTTTTAGTGAGATCGTAGTGTATTACCACGGATTTTCCAGGTTCCATCTGCCTACCCTATCCCTTTGATTGTTCAGTTTGAAACTAAAAAAAACCCATCTATGGATGGCAAAGTGCGAAATACAGCCACTAAATCCGGACGGGAAACGGAGAACGCAGTGTATTGACACTAAGTCCCGTTTTTTTTACATAAATATATACGCAAATATTTTTAACGCGACGTTAACTCCGGCACTGTAAGTACAGCGTGGAATTTAAAAAAAGTAACTATCAACATTTCTAACCCTAATATTTTACTTATCTCTACCTAACACCGCTACAACTTAGCAGTATAACACAAATCTTAACACCCCCAAAGAGTAATTCATAATATCGAATCCCACACTATGTTCCTTATCAAAACAACGTTTCCTTAGCAACATCACGTATCGCGACCTGAATAACTCAAAACGCCTTTGTAACTGGACATAAATAAGAATTTTAGCTACCGCGTCGTCAATCCCCTGCACTATCATATAAGGCGGGATTTATCGCACCCCTTGATTACGATTTACATGGCGGCGTAAGTCATAGGCGGAAGCGGTAAATGGCTTATAATATTTTTTTTTGTAATTTCTAATATAGTATAAAGCTAAAAAAAAACTTTCCGCCGATACAGGATGGAGTGGCGAAAATCAACGCTGTCCTATTGTCTCGTTACTGTATTATAAATTAAAATATTTAATTTCCTCGAAAGTCGCTATAGGCTTTAATTAAAACAGAAATTAAATATTTTAGTTATAATACTTGTACATTTGTATTACAGGATATTACAGCGTTGACACGCCACAATTCAGCGAAAAATAGGAAATGGAAGTGTTTCAATACGAACGGAGAATCTTAACACTAGGTTTCCAGGTTGTAAAGGACATACCACAACGTGAAGCTACAAAAAAAAAACAGCATATGTTATCCAGACTTGTATACATCCAATGTATGCAATTCTACTCCACTCATATTTCACTTCACGTCGACTGTATATACGAGAAAGAAAACCGGGGGGTATCAAATTTGGGATAAAAATTATATAAAGAAGGGTTGCTCAGAGCTCATATTTTTTTCCAGTTTCACCCTGTATCATTACTTAGACCACACTACAGCTTGATAAGGGAAGATATAAGAATGTTTTTATGTAAGGCGCGACTTGAATGCCTTACGATTTACGAAACATTTTTTTTTCATCTGTTTCTTCTAACACATGAAAACACATAAAATGTGTTTACTGGATTTAATAAGAAATTTCAATTTTATTTTTTATCTTGCTATTTATTTTTCCTTGTTCAGTAATGTATATGGTATATTCAGGTCGAGTTCCGCTAAATTAAAACTCAAAATTAAAATACACAAATATGAATACACAAATATAACAAGTCTTTATTTACATTATATAAAAATTATGGCTTTCTTCAAAAAACGCTTAAATTTGCAAACTTCGCAACAAAATCTGTTTTTCTTTATAGATATTTAGAGAAATTGATTTTTATACATATTAAGAGAAAAATATATTTGTGTTAGAAAATATAGTAGCCGAATATAGAATCTCTTTCTTTTTGGAAGTCGGTTAAGCAGACTAAGACCGAGAATATTACAGGTTTGAAATGTAATGTTATTAGAAGATACTTTAATATAAAAACCGGATATGGCGATATAGCCTTTATGTCATAATCTGGCTGGATATTAATATATCAATCAATTAAAATTGTTTTTATATACCTATGATTATTTAGAGATAGATATCGGCCAATCCATCACAATAAAATATATTAATAATATATAAGTGTGAATTTAAATAATTAATTTAAAAAAAGGCCGTCGTAGCGCAAGCGTTTGACTGTTAACACGATGTTATTAGTTCGAAGTGAAGTTACTTATTAAAATGTTCATTTCTTCGCTCTAGTCAAAGCAAAGCGTGGCGTCCACCTCTCAACACAATGTGCCTCAAAAATTCGAATGGAAAGTGTGGAACGAAGTGTCTTAATGTTAGGTCCCATTTGCCTACCCTGCTGTATGCTACTCTGCTATACGAGATACTGTGCGTGAAGCTGATTTATTTAAAAAAGTCATAAATTAGAGGCCAGTCGTGGCGCATGGGCACAAAGTGTGACTATAAAACCGACTGGTTGTGGATTCGATCCCCACTCGAGGAGATGAAATATTTACTTAAATTTATATTTCCATTTATTCGCTCTGGTGTCGAGGGCAAGCGCGGCGTTGAGTTCTGCCACTCAACACGCAATGCCTCCAGAATTCTTGAAAATTTCATAAATTAAAAAGAAATTACGCAGCGAACAACTAACCAAATTGCTAAAATATATAAATTAAACGCCGATGCCACGCGTTATTTGCGAAAATTCCTAAGTAACTAATTTCGTTGGAGTGGCTCAGTAAAAATTCCCCACCGTCTGTCTATACAGTACGCGTGCCACGTCACTGTACACTTGATATAATTTTAATTAAAGTGAAAATTCGCCGAGAAATGTGAATTCTTGTATATTATACTAATTTTGTATTACAATATATTTAAATTGATCACTTTGATCCGTTTGATTGATATTAGTGCAGTGAGATAGAGTCTGACCCGATTAGTTGTGGATTTCATTTACATTAGAGTAGTTTTTTTTCTTCAAAATGGCGCTGTAATCCGGATGTAACAGGATAGGTAAAGATAATTTAGTATTAAAACACGGAGTATTCTAAACCTCTTCACTTTTACCATAAATTCAAGATATACTGCATATCGAGTGGCTGAACTTAGCGTCACGCTTAGACTGTAAAGACTTATTATTTAATTAAATAATTCAGTAGTTAAGCAGGAGAAGCCACGAGCGACTCGCTAGTAAGTATATAAAAACACGAAAATATCAAAGCGGCAAGTGAATCGATAATAATTACGTAAAGTTTGAGTCCTTGAAGTATTGCTAAGGGAGTTTTATCTTTATATAAAAATTATATTTCATATACATTTAATTAATATACTTAATTTAATATATATTTCATACGTCTGTTCTGTTAGAATAAAATGTGACGTTAAGTTTCTTCACTCAACATACAATTGTTAGTAAAAAAAGTGTGACTGTAAAAGCGACTGGTTGTGGGTTAGATCCCCACTCGAGGAATTAAAATAATTCTTTCATTTCTTCGCTCTAGTGTCAAGGCAAAGCGCGGTGTTGAGTTCCGCTATTCAACATGAAATGCCTCCAGAATACGGCGGAAAGTAGAGATCGAGGTTTCTTGACACTAGGTTCTCTCTAGTGTGCGGGATACAGCGTGAAGCTGATTTTTTTCTATGTTCTAATTTTGATTCAACTGAGCAATGCAAATATTGGTACCGATGCTGGTATACGGCAGTGAAACGTAGGTATTACAAGAGAAGAATGAATGAAAAATGAATACTAAGAGTAATTCGATCTCTTCGTAGGATAGGTGATCGAATCCACAATTAAGAGATATGTATAACGCTATCGTTACTAGCAAGGACGCCACACAATGAAGAAAAACATGCTTAGGTAGCTTTTGCATATAAATAAATATATTAATTTCTTAGTATCGGTGACGAGGCAAAGCGCGGCGTTGAGTTCCGTCACTCAAGACGCAATGCCTCGAAAATTCAGCAGAAAATTGGGAACGGAAGTGTTTTAACACTAGGTTGCCTCTGCCTTCCCTAATATACCAAAATTCTTGCATACTATATGATAAAGTAGTTAAAACTAAACATCAACAATTAAGCAATTGAAGGTACAAGCGGTTATGATATAAACTTTTTACAGCCCCGTAATAAGCAGAATATGGAAATCCTTTGGCAAAGAGACAGAACGAAGTTTTTAATAGCTGGAACGGTCTGTTCCTACAATTTGAGGACATTGTAGCGGAACGGGCGCGCGGCCAGATAAAAACTTATTAGTTCATTTTTGTAATGTAATATCCATTTTTGTGTTTTTTATAGTGATAAATAGTGAATTTTGTGTTGATTTTGGTATTTTATGTGAAATATAGGATTGAAAATCCGAAGAAGTGAATGTCCCGAAGAAGTGAGTGAAGTATGAAGAAGAAACAAACGATTTACTTTTTTCTAAGGGTACAAAATAGATATTTTTAAGTTTGATTACTATTGCTAATATTGTTAGTAAAAAAGGAGGGAGGAGGGGAACGTAAGTGTCTTAATGGGAACCCAAGTTTTTGCACGTTGTTTCCAGTTCGCTTTTGTCTACAGTGCTATTAGCGGGATACATATAGTTAAAATGATCAGCGTCACGCTGTATCCCGCACACAGCAGGGTAGGCAGAGGGAACCTAGTGTTAAGGCACTCCTGTTCCCCACTTTCTGCCGAATTCTGGAGGTATTGCGTGTTGAGTGGCAGAACTCAACGCCGCGCTTAACCTCGACACCAGAGCGAAGAAATGGAAATATAAATTTAAATAAATATTTCGTCTCCTCGAGTGGGGATCGAACCCACAACCAGTCGGTTTCACAGTCACACCTCGTGCCGCTGCGCCACGACTGGCCTCTAGTTAAAATGATATTTTTAAAATAAGTAGATTATGATCTAGTACCTACCATATTTGTTATATTGTTTTTGTTTTTTCCCTATAAAACGAGACAATTTAAATAATTTATTAGCAGACAGTGTTTCTCGTTATTCCAATTAAAGAAATATAATAATAGCTACAAATTGTTATCCACTTAATTCATGCATAAATTTAAACCTAATTGAAAGTCTTTGTAACATATTATTCTGTCCTCAAAATTTACTGAGACATTTGTCTTGTATTTCAAATGATAATCTTCATTATTTTCTATGAAATACGGTTGCTTTTGATACTGTGAACGTATATTTGAATGTTGGCTTGTTACTATGAGAACAATGAACTTTCTAACATCTTTGATGTGAGAGTGTCATATGGTAATTAAATTTTCACATACGTCTTTATTTAATGACACATTTGTTGGAAAAGGTTCTAGAAGTTAAGTTTATGTTAGTAAAGTCTTAGTAATAGAGCTGTTTAAGGTTGTTGTTTGTAGAAATTAGTAAAAATTATTTATTTTTCAAACGTTCGATCCCTACTCAAGGAAATGAAATATTTATTTAAATGTATTGTAGTGAATATTATCTTTTATAAAATTAAATAAATAATAATAATAATAATACATGTAAACTTCTATTTCATTCGATATTAATATTATATACTTACACTACATTCTATTTTCAAATTTACTTAAAACTAAATTGTTAATATTTATATTTAATATTCATCCGCACGCAGCGCATTCGCATGACAAACTTGTTTCGAGTTTTTTTGCTGTGCGTGACGTAGCCTGCTTGCTAGCTAC
>JAATLQ010037487.1:0-27485 GCA_013421005.1 Heliconius erato x Heliconius himera
CCGGCCAAACTAATTCGGCCTAACAGTTCTACCAGGCTGAACTAGTTTATCCTAACGCTATTAGGCCAAACCAGTTCAGCCTGTAATCAATAAGGCCAAACTAGTTTATCCTAGTGTGGTCAGGAAAAACTAGTTCATCCTAGGCCAAACTAGTTTATCCTAGTGTGGTCAGGAAAAACTAGTTCATCCTAGGCCAAACTAGTTTGTCCTAAAATCGGGTTTGTCCGGTAACATATATAAGGATGCGAAAATAAGGTTATATTTACCAACATAGCCACACTCTGGCTGGACTCATACCCGCACGCGTCTATGGCCACGTGAGGGGAGGTACCCAACATTTTTGTGATTTCATCCACAACATCTTCATTCTTACTATCTGGTTTCACGAGCAACGTGTAATCAGCAACTAATTCCTTTGCTATTTTCAGTCGAGATTCAACTACATCTGGACAATTTAAAGTGATACCTTTTAGAAAAAATATAAACGTTACAGGATGTTTTCTTAAAATTACTTTCCTTACCTGAGGATGGAATAACACTTTAAAAAAATCGAACAAAGGCGAGGCGAGGTCGCCCATTTACGGTTACGTACAAAAATTGGAGGTCTCGAGATTTCTCTAAAATTTAAGCATAGATTAGCCAGAACCATTTCATCTGATACCCCACTTGAATTAGCGACTTAACCAATTTTTGCCTTCTTTTGAGGCTACTATTTTTTAAGGTTCAAAAATGTATAGTTTTTAATTTTTTTTCCTAAATTCTAGATCAACCGGAAGTATTCTTTTAATTTCAATCCCTTTTAGTCTAGAAATAGGAGATTTTTTGCGAAATAAGCGGCTATATCTTTTTTTTTGGCAAAATACAGAAATATAATTTCTTAGGAAGTCAAAGGACCGTAGATCTGAATATATGGTTTGAATGTCAATTCGATCTCTCTTGACAGACGGACTGATGGACGACAAAATGATCTTATAAGTGGAAAGAGCTAAAAATGGAAAAGAGTTTAAAATTATGTTTTAATTTACAAATAATATTGTAGGTACCTTGTATACCAAAAATAAGACAAATAAATGGTAGTTAAGATAGATTATTGATTTTAATAATGTTACATATCAGTAACACTTGAATATCGGAGAACGCTCGGTGGTATTGAGCTTCTCAAAGACAATTTTTTCTCAGTAAAGATATTCTTGGTATCATTTCTTTTATAACAAAACTAACTAAATAATGATATTTAATCTCGCTTAACACTTAAAACGTAATATAGTACCAGTCATAAGTATCTTAGACACCCCCATAGCTCGTGCCGTGAGCGCGCACAGCACGCCTATGGGCCCCGCGCCGAGCACCACCAGCACGCTGCCGAGGCGGATGTTGGCGCGGCTGCACGCGTGGATCGCGATGGCCAGCGGCTGTACTGCGGCACCTTCTTCTAGTGTTACGTTGTCTGGGATTCTGTGGGTGTTTGAGATTTCATTATTATTGTATAAATCGATTTATGTTTTATGCTAATTATCTTCTCTCTTGAATTGTGAGGCTAGATCTAGCTTAACTAGAACGTACTGTCTGAAATATGGATGCTGGTCGACGAGGCTTTATTTTATGCCAGGCTCAGGTTATCTAATCGAGTATTTTCTTTTTATATTGGGAAACAAACAGTGCTTATAACCACTTAAAGCTAAAATAAATACTTCAAGCTAATAAATGTCTACATTACATTAGCCATTAAAGTTCAAACATGGAGTGAATACAAAAAAAAAGGACATACATACATACATAAAAAAAATAACAAAAAAGAAAAAACTAAATAAAGGAGATAAACAAGTTGCTCAATTAAGAATTAAATTAATTTTAATGGAAATAAATATATTATTTCTTCTATGTAGTACTATATACAAACATTGAAGTTATTTTAACTTAAATAATTTAAAAAAACATACTTATGGCAAAAATCAGCGACATGCTTATAATAATTGCAAATGTTCCCCGATGTATCCCTAGTGGAGCAGTAGCTGGGTTTCACACACAGGTTGTATCTGCCTTGCTTGCAGAGATCGCAGCTTCGACACGGCTGCGTAGGCTCTACCGCTACACGGTCCCCCACCGCTACGTTTGTTACTTTACTACCCACCTAAGTTATCATAAGTTTTTTTTTTTATGTCACTATTAGCTATTATTGAGGCCAGTTGTGACGCAACGGCACGAAGTGTGACTGTCAAATCGATTGGTTAGGGGTTCGATCCCCACTCAAGGAGATGAAATATTTACTTAAATTTATATTTCCATTTCTTCGCTCTGGTGTTGAGGCTAAGCGCGGCGTTGAGTTCTGCCACTCAACACGCAATGCCTCCAGAATTCGGCAGAAAGTGGGGAACGGAGTGTCTTAACACTAGGTTCCCTCTGCCTACCTTGCTGTGTGCGGGATACAGCGTGAAGCTGAAAAAATAAATAAATAAAAAAACTATTAGATTAACATGGGAAAAAACGGGTGTGAATTTGACATCTAACATTATGTATAAATTTCGAAAATCTAGAGTTCAGAACAGCAAAGAGAAATAAAAAAATCGTCGTCCTTTATACCATACCCTACTCATATTAAATTATACATAATATTGGAGAAGAGACAAGCTAAGGTAAATATAAGGCGGGATAAATATGGAAAAAGAAATGGAAAATGACTGATTCCTCATACCTGGACTACAGTACCGGCGCCTTCGTGGCCCATGACAATGGGCTCACTGAGAACTTCCAATCCACATTTGCCACTAGAATACAGCTTTACATCAGAGCCGCATATTCCAACACATTCCATTTTTATTAGTACCTCTGCAAATGTCGTTTTTTTTTAATTTTTATTTTGTTTTATTTTTTTACTGTAACAAATGACTGAGCAATCCATTCGTAAATCCATAAGGCCAGTCGTGGTGGAGGAGCACAAGGCTCCGACTGTAACGCGACTGTTGTGGGTTCGATCCCCACACGAAGAAATGAAATATTTATTAAAATTTATATTTCCATTTTTTCGCTGTGATGTCGAGATAAAGCACGGTGTTGAGTTTCGCCACTCAACACGCAGTTGTTAACTGTAGGTTCTCTCTGCCTACCCTGCTGTGTGCGGGATACAGCGTGAAAATTATAAAAAAAAATAACTGACGATACTATTGTATCGTGCGAAGCCAAAACCAATATTTGACTTGTTATTATATTATTATATTCAACATATTATTCACTAATATATTTAATATTTTCATTTCTTCGGTCTGGTGACGCAAAGCTCGGTGTTAAGTTCCACCACTTAACTATGTCTCCAAACATAGGCGAAAAGTGGGGAGCAGAGTGTCTTAAGACTAGGCTCCATCAGTCTACCCTACCCCTGACCCTGGGATACAGCGAGAAGCAGAAAAAAAATATTGTTTACCATTTTCATTGATCACTGGCATCGGCCAATTTACCTGTAATAAATATTGTTGTATTATATATATTTAGATACTTATCGTCTTCTTACTTTTACTAAGTTACTAATTACTGGTATCGATTAGATATTAACAAGACTTAGATGGGTATACATGGGAACTAGATTATTTTTTTAAGATTTGGACTTTTTAAAACTTTTCTTTAATAAAAATATGTAATAATCTTAATATTATACCTATTATTTAAATGACAATAATAAATAAGAAGAAAGATACATTTACTTACGACCCTCAAATCTTTAGGTCCGTACAAAACAGCTGCGTTGTTTTCCATCGTGTGTCCCGAAAAAATCTGAATGTATTACGTTATTTAGTTAAAATTGTTTCATAATAATAAAATAATTTTAACTAAATAACTGATATGATAATTTGTTGTAAACATTGATAGCATTGTTGATACAGAGTTTATAAACAGTTGGTTTATTTGAAGTTAAACATAAAACAATAGTAATATTAATATTTTACACATTATATAATATTTTAAAACATGTGTACTTGCACTTACTTTTATCTTATACGATATGATGATAAACTATTTAACACCATTAAAATAATATATTAGATTAATTTATTTAATTGTAAGCTGCTCTCAATTTATTTTTGTTAGCATACTTATATAAAATTTATATGCATTATACAATGTCTTTACCAGCAAGAAAGAGTAGGAAAGCTGTAGAGAGAACAAACCAAATCACTAAGTGTCAAGATATTTCGTTATACATGCCAAGCGCTACTACGTGCACCCAGATCCAATCTCTTCATTGTCGAAGCGTGTAAATAGGCTCCTCATCCACACCCGCTTCTTCGATGCCCTCGTAGCCTTCTCCTCCTAGATCCCAATAATCTAATCAGAATTGCAAACGCCCAATATAAGTATAGGCAGGAATAATTCGTCAGTCTCAAGATAAGCTCCCCGTCGCCGTAAGAGGCGAAGAGGCCAGTCCTATCTGTCGGCACGTCCGCACTTCGGTGCGACGGTGCCCAACGGTCCAAAATCGTCCTGATCCTGTCCCTCTCACCGGCGTCGACCAGAGCTCGTATTTATTCTTCAGGAGTGAGCTACTCTCGCCCCTCGCTGACGTGACGCTGTAAAGACTATCCCATCCTAGCAGTTTAGCCATCTCGAACAAAAAGATATTTCGTTTTCAACTAGATAAATTGTACGGAGAGTGTATTTTATATACTCGTACATATAACCCTTCCCTCGAATCCATACTTGACTATATCTCCGAACATTGTTATTACAGTCAGATGCTATGCTACTGCGCTACAAAAATCTTAATAGAAAAATGGCTTTTTTTGTATATTACTTTTTTTTAGCTTCACGCAGCATTTGTGTGCTTGTGCCACGACTTCTGTATGACTTACGTAAGGTAAATGGCCAATGGGGTTCGAATATATTCGATTCCCATTCGAGAAAATTAAACATTTAATATTTTCATTTCACACGGAAAGTAGCGAGCAGAGTGTTTTAACACTCTTCTTACCCTGCTACATGTGGGATACAGCGTAAATATATTTAGATTTAGCACAAGTTTCTATATACGTAGCTATTATTTTATCAAGCTAGCATATTCGATTAGGAAAACCATTCTTTTGCTATCATCTACAGACCGGTAGTCGTTTATAACTTGCCTGGACTTTTGCTTTATCTATGACATAGTTTTGAGTTCAAATGACAGACAATTTGACAATGTCAGTTGTTTTGTTTCAAAGAAATGTGAATTCGGCGTTTAGTTTATAAAATATTAAAATAATGGCTTTTAGAAAAGCATTTTGTCTAACACGAGCGATTTGTTGTAATAGCCTTAAACTCCAAAGTAGAAATTTTTTGAGGCAAAATATATTTCTTTTATCGACAAGCTCCGTAAGATTTTATTCCTCTGAAAATATAGGTTAGTTTCGATATATATTTTTTTATAAATAAAAATTTGAATAGTATAATATAAAAATGTATTATTCCTTAATATACATTTTTTGGCGATTAGTAACCGCCTAATTTAGTGCTAAAGCTAATATAATAATTGTTTCCAGGGGATAAGAACAAAACCGCAAAAGAACCTGAGAAGGTAGACATTCTCGGACGATTTTTCCCTCAGTCAACTCCAAGCCAGAAAGATGCTCAAGAAATACAACAAGAACAACAAAAATTTGATGAAGAGCAAAAAGAGAAGACCGAGGAGAATGAAAAGAGTTGGAGACGAATGAAAATTGGGTAATTCTTTAAAAATAAGTATTGAATTAATATTTATAATATATAATTGATGTGGTTGAGTAAAATATATTTATCAAAGTATAATTATTATTGAGGTCATCATTAGTTGCTCAGTGTGACAGCATCTGAAATGCAATAGTTGTGGGTTTGAATTTCCTCTCCTCTGACAAGACAAATTGCAGAGTTGAGTTTGACTCACATCACACTCAAGATGTATCTTGTTATCTGTGCCACAAGTTCAGGCCAAAAGTTGAGAAAACTTCTACTCGATTCTCTCTGCACACTGTGCTATGTGTAGGATACTTTAGCATGAATAAAACAAAGGAAGATATAATTTAAATATAAATATCAATTTTAACATAAATCTTAGTCTAATATTTCTAAAAAATAATCCAGAGATATCTATTAATAGTCACGGTAAATAGTTTTGCAGCCTTTGGTGGAGCAATGACCGTAATGGGAGGTTGTATGGTAATAGAAATGGGAGCTCCCCGGAGAGACGATGAAGGCAGACCCATAGAGGATGAGTTTTCACACCTACCAGTGCCTTTGCAGTACCTGAGGAGAACTTGGAAGGAGCTTACTTTCTATGAAAAGGTGATTTTAAATAACTTAAATCTGGTTTAAAATGTTATATATTAGTCAAAATCTTTTTTTTAGAGATATTTAAATAAAACTTTATAAAATAATTGAAGAAAGTAGAATTAAAGCTTAAAGAATATATTTTGATACTTAAATCACTAAATTGGTGGGAGTAAATAGATAAGTATTGTGCAATATAACATAAAGCAATATAATGTGATAAACAATCCATTAATTAGACTATTTCTGCTGAGAAAGGAAGTTGGAGAAGGAAGTTCTTTAAATCCACTTAGGATGGCAGTAATCTTATCTTTTATCAGTAAAAGGTATTGGATAGAATAATTAAACATCATCCACACAATTATTACTACATATAAATATTTTTTTGTAAGTATATACATTTTATAGCTTGCATATCATTTCAACATTAGGTTCCCTCTGCCTACTAAAACAAGGTAAGTAGGCAGAGGAAACACATATTACATATTGTACATGAGTGTAGGAACTTAACATAGTGCTTACAGGCTTTATAAATAAATACATTTGACTTCACTTCATTTCACAGATGATTAAAGAGCCTTCCCGTGAGAAACTTTTGCCAGACCCCTTGCCACCACCATATCAACCTACTTATACTTTAGTATTAGAATTCACTGATGTTCTTGTACATCCCGACTGGTCTTATCAAACTGGATGGAGGTAATATAATGCCTAAAATATATCTTGTTTTCTTTATTTTTTGGTTTTTCTTAATTTATAGTCAGCATTCATAAAAAACTTCTGGTCTTGGAATCTGATTTTTTTACCTTAATTTTTTATCTTAAATCATTGGAGATGTTAGATATGCTTGTTATCATTAGCTTCAATTGCAGCAGAGCTTTGTTTATTCATTTAAAAATATTTGTTAATTTTAATTAATCCTCATATCTGAAGTAAATAAGGATTTTCTAAATTGGACTTAAAGAATATGATTTATAAGATGTTTTAAGTTACACATTGTACATTCAACTCCCTCTCTGAGGAACTATTATTTTACTTTCCTTTCTTTTGGTAACAAGAACAAGCATAGTGTTGAGTTTAGCCAAAGTGTGGCGGTGTGTGGGAAACAGAGTGTCTTAACTCTATGTTCCTTCTGTCTATCCTGCTATAAGCAAGATAAAGCATTAAGATGAAAAATTACACATTTTTTAATTGTTATTATACAAAAAAATTACAGATTCAAAAAGCGTCCTGGTGTTGATCAATTTTTACAAACAGTAGCTAACTCGGATTACGAAGTTGTTATATTTACTTCTGAGAATGGTTTTATGATTTGGCCGGTGTTAGATAAACTGGACCCCGAGAACAAAATGATATCTTACAGATTGTTCAGAGATTCCACCCACTTTATAGATGGAGTCCATGTTAAAAATCTTGAAGGTCTTAATCGCGATTTGTCAAAGGTATGTTTAATATGTAAAACATAGTATAAACAAACTAACTAATATTATAAACTGATTATTGTAAAATTTTCTAAGTATAACAAAAACAAATTATACTTAGAAAATTTTATAGTTAATTTTATACATAAAAATTTTCTAAAATCTATAGTTTGTACAATTCCGTGGAAGATATTATAAATAATTATTAAATTTGGTGATAAGTTACTTTATTTTATCATTTTAGGGATATGGTGAGAGAAGCAAATGCAAAAACAATTTATTCAATTTCTTTGCTCTTCTGTTGTTTAAGTAATTTAAAATGTCTTCATGGCGAAGTGGGTTGCAGAATGTAACTGTAATTATTGTGTGTTTGATTCTCACTCAGGGCAATCAATTATTTTCATTTTCTCGCTCTGATAAAATGATAAAGCGCTTAAAGTTTTGTTATTCAACTCTGGCTCATATGTGGCTTAAGAAATGAGGCGAAAAGTGGTGAAATAGTTTTTTAACCTTGCTATACTTGCTCCCTTACAGCAACTAATAGATTGAAGTGGAAAAAGTTGTTTATTTAACTCTCCTGCTTAATCCTATTAACAAAATAAACTACAAAATTATGCAAATATGTACTAGTAACAAAATAAATATAAATTTAATGATATTTAAATTTAATTTTAGGTAATAGTGGTGGATTGGAACAAAATGACAACTAAGTTCCAACCAGACAATGCGCTCATATTGAAGAAGTGGAAGGGAGCTGACGACGACACTGCACTGCTGGACTTGGCTAATTTGTTACAAGGTTAACTATAAAAATTTACCTACATTTTAATGTCGTTAGTTAGATAAAAAAAAATTACAACGATAAGCTTCACACCCTCTTGTGTAGGCAGAGGGGGTCTAGTGTTAAGACACTCCGCAAAATGGGGGTTTTGCACCGATTTCTGGAGGCATTGCGTGTTGTTGCGGCACTCAATGCCAAAATATTTAATATTATTGTGTTTACAGTCACACGCTTTATAACATATCTATATAATATTTTTTTATAATATCAATTTAATCTTAAACCTCTATAATATGACAATATAGATTTGTATGAAGCTATATTTCTAATCTTTACTTTTTTTTAGCTATAGCAATGTCAAACGTAACCGACGTCCGTGAGGTGCTCCGCTACTACAGCCAGTTTGAGGACCCCATAGCAGCTTTCCGCGACAACCAGCGACGCCTGCTGGAACACATGGAGAAGGAGACGCCGCCTACCACTACCATCACTGGCTCCTGGTTGCGGGGGTTTACTAAACGATAGTGGTTAGTAATGTGGGTTTACTTAGTTATGTGTATTAATTAATAGAATTGGTGTAATTAAAAGAAATATCCTTTTTTTCCTTCACGGTGTGTCCCGCACAAGGCAGAGTGTACTGGGAAACCTAGTGTTAAAAGACTCCGTTCCCATTAAGATTTTTTCACTTCCCCACTTTCCGCCGAATTCTGGTGTCATTGCATATTGAGTGACGGAACTTAACGCCGCGCTTTTCCTTGTTACTAGACGAGGAAAAGAAAATATTGAATATTTTACTTCCTAGAGTGCAAATCGAACCCACAACCTCTTGTGCTGAGAAGTGTGTTACACTTCATTAATTAAAAAATCAGTAGGATAAAAAATTCCTCCTGATTTAGTAAATGTTTCGGTAACATAGATTCAGTTTTATAGTACTTAGAAAAACATTATTAAACAATTAAATACAAACATTTCTTCGCTTGGCCAAACCAACAATCTCGTCGAATATTGGTTGGTCTGGACTAAGAAAAATTGCTATAACAATTTTAAGCGTTATTAATATATAAAATACAGGAGATTTTTTTATGGCTACTGCGTACATTGATATAGATAAAGTCAGTCAGTACAGTCATAAAAATTATTTATTTATTTTCTCCTTATTAGCGCGGAGTAAAATGTTATATTTACCATTAACTCCACTAAACCTTATCTAACTGTAATAAATTACGCGCCAATCAAAACTAAACCTTATATAGTTGTAATAAGTTTTTAGATTTTTGTGTCATAATATTTTGCATTTGTTTATATTGACTTTTGCCATTTTACCAACCGTTATTCTAATAGATCGAAGAATCTCATCATAAAACCTTTTTTTTTAATTATATTAATCTTTTGGGTGACGACAGAATTCAATTTTTAATTAAATATTTTTTCTTTCCAGTGTTGTGCAGTCTCAGCGGATGAAGAAGCAAATGTATAAGTCAGGCTTCAAACCTACGTAACTGTTATGTAGTATGTGGATAGTATCTTCCTATTTGTGTTAAATTCACGAAATTGACTTTTAAATTTATGAAATATCAAATTTAAAATAATTATATTCATATACTTAAGTATGTAAAGAAATAGATAAAATGTCAAGAACTAAATAAGCATCTTTTCGTCATAATGTGATACGCACTGATGTAATTAAATTATATTTGAACATGTGATGAAATACACACAGAAAAAAAATATCGTCAAACTAATTCTTTTTGTCCTAAAATCTAATTTATTTATAGAAGCAATCTTAATATGAAAAAAGTTCCTCCATTCATTCTATATTGCTAGTGTAGTATCAATATTTTATGGGTCATCCATAAATTACGTCACACGGCAAAGAGGAATGAACTGTATGCATTTCTTTACTCTGGTATTAGAACAAAGTTCCAATTGAATTCCACCACTAAACATGTAGTGTCTCGAAACACTTGCCACCGAAAGATATTCAGATTATTTTGTTTTTATTTATATGAAACATGATACAACCTGGACCAAATTAAAAAGAAATAAAAAAGTTACATTGAAGTTTAAGAAACAGCGTTTCTTTGTTTACATTTTGTTTTATACCATAATGAATAGACTGTATATATAGGTCCTGGGCAGTCCCACAAATGTAAGCAGCTGCAATGAGGAAGGTCACAAAAACATAAAATTCATGTGTCTTATTTTATGGATGACCTCTAATACTTGTTTAATGTATAACAAATAAATGTTTCTATTATATTTCTTCACTTCCACAGCTAAATTATATTATTTGGATATAAATACATATAATAAAACTTTTTTATTCTTGATTATAAAATGTTTTAAATTACGGTATTAACTATTAAGATATTTAATTCATGTCAACATTTTTGTTGTAAATTTTGATGTTCATTTCATTTATACACAACCATTCAAAAAGTACTTCTTAAACCTTATTTAAATTTTTGTGGCATTTTAATTCTCCAGAATGTGAACCTGTACTTATATTAATATTGGTGTAGTGTATGTGTGTGTGTGACGTCATGCATGACATGCTTGTTATCTCACTTGTAGATATTAATTATAGATTTGTTAAATGAAAACTCTTTTATTTATTATCCTTTGAAAAAATTTTTTTATTATAACTACATTTCAAAATACAACACAGCCAAATATAAAGATATAGTTTTTATAGAATACAATCATTGACTAGTTAAAATAATATATATCAAGTATAATTAAATATTTATAGAATATCAGTTATTTTTATTATCACATTCTCGGGTCTTCTGCATTCCAAATAGTAAAAATTAAGATCCTATTTATTCATTTCTAGTGGCCCCCGCGCGGTTCCGCCCGCTTTCTTTAGATTCACGCTGTGAAAGGAATTTGGAACATAGTGTTAAGATACACCGTTTTCATTAAGACATGTTCCCCACTTTCCATCGAATTCTAGAAGCTTTGTGTATTGAGCAGCGGAGCTGAACACCGCGCTTTGCTCGTAACCAGAGCGAGGAAATGAAAATATTAAATATTCATTATCCTCAAGTTAACTTTTAGGTCACAAGTCAAGGCCCGGACAAACAGAAAGTTAAATAAAATATCACAAAAATAGAAAAATATTTTTTTTTCCTAAAGAACGAAAGTAAACACTGCGTTATGGAATGATAAATCGTCTTACGTCTCTAAAATACGTATTTAAGTGCATTTGTTACGAATTACTCGATGGTAATGGCTGAGGACCAGGTTTTTTCATGTGGTGAACATGAGGTCAATGCTGTTAATCCCATGACAGTAGTAATAATTTTACAAATAATTTCAAACAACAACACTAAAGACTAAAGCTTTAGCCGATTCAATAAAACCATTGTATAAAATAACTCTTAAAATCTCTCAAATACTCCTTAAGTAAAATAAATCCAGTAAGTAATATCAAGTTTAAAATAAATATAGAAATTATTATTTTAGGTTTTATTTCGTTAATAAATGATCCCAATAATAGTTTTTCTGGAATATCTTCCATGTACTGACACCGATCCGTTACGATTTTATTATTAGGATAGATTTCATTCTTTATTTTCTTAAAGATGTTGTGTGTCAGATAGCGAATATAAATATTTGAATAAAAACGCTCATCCAAATGAGATTCAGATCTGCAACCATCGTTTATTATTCATTTTAGAACTGCATCATAATACAGCATTTAATCACTGTCATCTTCTGAAAAATGCAAATCAAGGGCAAATGATGATTGATCCACAACACTCTCACTCTGGCCTTTCAACCAAATTTCCTGCAACCCGATGTCCACGTCTTCGTTTTCAAATGCTTCTGAAATCTCAGATTTGTTAAACAGACTTTTATCGTTAAGATCACCTTCCACTTTGAAATTATCAGGTAACCTCTTCAACTGCTGCCATATGCTAGCTATATTTTCAACTGACGATACTTCATAAGTTTTTGTCGGCAGCTTGAATGAGGTACTCCAATCATGTAAATTCTGTGGTCCATCATTATCAATAAATGTTTCCATGTATTCCGGGAAAAGGGAATGACAAGTTGTATCCCCTAGAGCATTTTGCATCAAAATATCATATTTCTCTGCTCTCTCCATTATTAAAACACCTGTTATTGCTGTACATAGTCTTGTATCTATGGGATTATATAGATCATTACATAACATTTTTTGACGAGCTTCATCAAGAGTTTTCAAAATACTCGGAGGACGGTAAGGTATAAAAATACCAGTGGAATCAATCTCTTTTTTTATAATATTGCTACTATTTGGTAATACACACATATCTTCACACCACTGACTGCTAAGAACTAATAGTTCTTTATTCATTTCAAAACTAGTATGAGATATGTAAGCAGGAATACATTCCATGCCGTGGGTCCATCGCTGTACAACTTTAGCTTTATCATTATGGTGCATATTTCGTAAATCCATTAAGAAAAGATGGTGATCTGTGCCAAAATATAATGAATGCTCTCCAATGAATTTAGCAACACTTATATCATTACAGCCAATTTCATCAGTTAAATTTCTTAATTCTGTCCAAACCAAAACAGGTTTATTAGATCTTTTTTCATATATGGAAATGGATTTTTTTCCAACATGTGTATAATGGCCTCGTCCAGTACCAAGGACTGTGTTCCAGTTATCCACCATTGAAATTTTGCCTTTTAATTTAACACTTCTAGCCTTCAGCCTGTCTAAATTAACTATACTTAGTTTGTTATCTATAGTTGTTATATATAATATATTTTTATGATAATCATCAAAGGAGATGCTAGTGTACGGTAGTTCTGATCCTACACATTTAACAATTTCGATTAGCAGCTCACAATTTTGTGTGACAGTTTTTAATATAAAAATCTTGTATTTTGTTCTTAATGCAATAATGTTGTTTGTTGAACAAATTGTTTCAAAAATATAACAATCCGTCCCACAGTCGAATGTTGCAGCTGGTGTTTCATCAATTATGTGTTCATTTTTGTTCAAATGTGATATATCTGAAATTGTTATTAATTTATCGATAAAATTTAAATAAATTTAATATATGTAAAACTTAGTGATTTATTAAAAATATTTTTTTTAGCTATACACTGTATCCTGCACTGCAGTTCCCCACTTTCCGCCACATTCTCATTTGGCATGTTATTGTATGTAGAATGGTGGAACTCAAAGTCACGCTTTGTCTCGATATTAAAGATTAGAAATTAAAATAGTAAATATATCATTCCCCGAGTGGGCATCGAACCCACAACTGTCGCTTTTACAGTCGCACTTAGGCATTGCATGTTGAGTAGCGGAAGTCAACGCCGGGCTCTTGCCTTGCCAGAACAAAGAAATGAAAATATTTATAAATTAAAATTCCTTCCCTCGAGGAGGGATCAAACCCTCAACTGTCCTTGTGCCCCTGCATCACAATGGCCTCAAAACAAAGTGTGTGTAAGTATTTACAAATTACAAGTAATATTACAATATTTAAATGTTAAATGTATTGGTTTGCTCCAAAACAAAGAACTGTAGTACTGTGTTAAATAGAGAAGAATAGTAAAAATTAAAATTGTTTAGAAAAATATTACTTACAAACAGTGGAAAATTCACTATATAGCAAATAATCTATCCAATCAATACAAATGAGTTGTAAATTGCCTTTGCCAGCGTAATACCAATTATATGTGCTATCAAAATATGGATCAGGATTACTGTCGAGATGAGCTGCCATGTCCACAATGTGCTTTGGACACTGCACTACTTCTTCATTTAGACTTTCATATTTCTGCATCATATTAGTAAAAGCTAAAAATTAAAAAATTTGGATGTACTAAAAAAGTTTTTAGCAGCTTTTTACTGGTTAACAAGATAGGTATAATACTCCTTTTCCTACATATTGCACAATTTTTGAAAAATTATATATTAAGTGTGGAAACTTAATACAGTCTACCAGAATGTGAAAATGAAAATAGTTATTATCAGACTCCCATTCACACCATGACAATGTCTACTCCATTAAGTTTCAATGTTAATAATTAATTTTATTTTGTAAACACTAACCACCGGTCAATCTTAAATTTCGGCATCCTCTTTGCCATTCCATTTTAGTCTTCATATAACTCGTAAGTGGATCTGCCTTTTCTATATGTTTTAAAGTAGAAATCATTTTTGGTGTTAAACTTTTATAACAGAATGGTTCAAAAAAGTCTATATTAAGTTCTCCATCCCAATCATCATCAAAAGTGCTAAGAGAAAATCCTGGTACCACATAATGATAATTTTTTAAAGCTGTTGCAGTAGTATGCCTCTGTTTTATATTACGGGAATAAAACAAATATGCTTGAGGATTTTTGTGCTGTAGTTCATCTAAGATTTTTTGAGCAGGTGCCGTATTATCAATGTTTTCAGCTGTAAATTCAATATCTTTCTTTTTACGCTAGAAGGTACAAATAAAAAAAAATATTAATATTTATAATATGAAGGATGATTAAATTTTCTACAGAGATATAAAAATACCTTAGTAGATTTACTTCTTCCGCCTGACATATTGGATAATAAGAATAGTCTTTTGTGTTAATAAAAGTTATTACACCAAAATTAAATTCCGCTGTTTGTTACTGTTAATAAAAGTTATTATGTTAGCAATAGCAATCAAACGTAAATTTACATTTTCTTGTAGAACTTAGAGTTTGAAATTTTGAATACCAAACCAACATCAACATGTGATTTTGACATTGACTTTATTTTTCCTTTCTAAAATAGCTGACAGAGTAAGCTGTAAAATACTTTTTATGACACGCCCAAAAAAGCATTGACAATAATAATATAAAAACTTATTTTCAATATTTTTTCATCATATGCGTGGATTAAGAAATATGCAAACTGCAAGCGGTAATTACACAATACAACGATACTATTTCCAGTACACTTGACTAGGTCACTACAAACAGGGTGTTTTTGTTGTAGGGTTTAAGTTAAGGTCCTGACCCTAATTTAAGTATTGCAAACATAAATTACACTACTATATATCTATATCTAAATCAGTATTTTGTAAACATAAAATCTCTCATAATATTATTAGAGATCGTCATGACCGTCGCGCAGGGTGCAAGCTTGTGGCAGTAACGGAGCGGTGGTGGGTTCGAACCGCACTTGGGGGAATGAATTATTATTTTTTTTTATTGTTTTCATTTCTTCGCTCTGGCACCAATGTCCAGCGCAGAGTTCCGCCGCTCAATAATGAATGCCTCGAAAAATTCTGCGGAAAGTGACGAACGATATGTCTCAACACTAGGTTCCTTGCCTACCCTGCTATATGCGGGATACAGCATGACGCTGATTATTTAAATATTTTACTCGTCTCAATAATATTAATAATTCAAAATCCATATTTACATTAGAATTAAATCAATTTAATTTCATTTTTAAGTATCCAATATAAAATAACAAATTGACTCAATAAATAAAATATAATATAAAAATATACAATTTAGCAAAAGAATAGTCGTATAACATAAAATTTTGTTTCATCGAGCTTTTTAAATCAAATTACGCTGGAGGAAGTAGATCAGGAAACGTCAAAGCAGTAAATATAGTCAATACTAGGATTGAATATATTGTTACTAAAATATCTCTTTTCATTTTCATCGTCGTATCAAATTCAGAAAGCATTATATTGTCGGATTTAGAAATTTTCTTTACTATAGAATTATATTTTTTCGTAAACTTTTCTTCATTAGTAAAGGCAGTATTGTTATATAGTGATATTTCGTTATTATATTTTGGTAACTCTATTATTTTGTGAGTTGATGAATTCAAATGAAGTATGCTGCAATCATATATCGTAGTCACTGATCGACTCAAGTATTTATTTGTAGTGTTAAAAGAATTTACAGAACCTGTACTCCTATTGACTGTAGTTATATGAAATTGCGATGGCACATCTGTGAAAGCGTGTTTAATCTCTTTTTGTGACATTTTGATAGTTAGTTCTTTATCAAAACATATACGTTTTACTTTTTTAAATAAATTTCCTTCTTCTGTTTTTGTTTTAACGAGGTCTTGGCCATTAACAACATTTTGAAGTACGGGATGATTATTAGGATCTACTTCTTTTTTTATAAGAGAAGTCAATGAAATCGAACTACTATCACTGTTATCAGATGAATTTTCTTGTATTGGAACGTTATTGAGTAATACTTCTAGTTCTTTATTTTTTCTATTCAAATTAATTTCATTTCTACATTTAACATAATTAGCTTGATGTGATGTAATCTTTTTAATTTCATTCAAAAGCCCCACTAGAATATCTAATGAAGTGGAAGTGCTAATATTGTCAGATTTCGCTTTTAGATTTGATTCATTATTCTTGTATTTTTCTTCTAAACTAACATCTTCAATTTTCAAAAGATCTTCGAATATTTCTTCAATCATTTCACTTGAGTTATCGACTTTGCTAGACTCGGGTCTTACATAGTTCTTTTTGGTAATTGGTGTGTCCGTATTACCGGGTTCTAAGTCACTTTGAATTTTCATGTTGCATTGAAAGCTTTTATGACATAGCTCTTTGATTTTAGGTGTACTTTTATTATTAAAAGTTATTTTTGAAAATTTATCTTTTAAGTGAATTTTTTCGTTTCCAGTAAGTTTCGAAATATTATGATCATAATGCTTAAGAAAAGCATATCCTACAGTTGATATTTGAATAGGAAACGTTCTATTTATAATCATATTGGACAAAACGGGAATAGGTTTGATTTCAGACATATCTGTCTTAGAGAAACCAAATTTGCGAGATAATGTTGATTTAACAAGCAAAGTATCAGTGTCTCCAGAATTAAGAACAAATGCCTCTTGTATGGAATGTTTAGGTGTAAGAGTAAGCTTTTTTATTTTTAACCGTTTCTGAAACGTGCCAGTTGATATTTGATTATATAAGGCGTTTTCCAACTTATGAAGCTCGCTTTCAGAATCTTTAACCTCATATGTCAATATCTTTGTTATAGGGCCCTTGTCGGCTTCACTATTTTGATTATCTTTAGAAATACAAGCTACTGCTGTTAGAATATTTTTGTCTTCAAATACATCGATAGAGTAATCAGAAGTTGATATATCATTTTCAGTTAACAGATGAACGTCAGTTTTCGATTTTTTATCGTGTATATCAGATGTTAGTACGGACTCTTTTGTTCCAGTGAGGGCATTCGATACATAGTTTGTATTAGTAATAGAATTTATCATTAAGTGTAATTTATTCCCAAGAGCGTTTGATCCTTCTGCAGAAGGAGATGATGTAACAGATTCTGTAATAATATGTAAATAGTTAGAACAAGTATATGACATATTAGGTAAAATTAGATCGATGATTGAACTTTATATAAATATAATTTTAAACATGTAAGAAATAGGTATTACTATAAATTAAATTTAAGTGAAAACCATAAATTAATGTATTTACCTAAGTCAATACACACAGGTATGAGAGGCGCTCGAGAGATTTCGTTGTTGCCATTACGTGACAAAGCTGGAGCAACAGTATGACTATTGTTTGCGTAAGATTCCACAGAAACATTTTTTTTATTTCTAGAAACCAGCAAAGATATAAATTAAAAAAATAGAAATTTTAAATCATACTGAAAACACAACGTAAAACATCTTACAAGGGGTTAAGATATGAGTTTGTGCAAGATGATGGTCGTTTTGTATAGGTTGAAATTTTCTTTTCATGGTCTTCCAAGATATCTCTGTATACTATTTTAGAGATCACAGATTTTTCTGTAATGTATAATAAATAAAGAATAAGAAACTATTTTTCACAATTCACACATTTTTCACATATTTATTTATGAAACTATCCAATCTTATTTATTTAAAAGAAAATTATAGATTAAATTATTATCACTAATATACATCATACCTATGCAGATGACATGATTTGATACATATCGCATAAAATTAATTTTGTTTCAATAATAATTTTCTAACATTTTTGCTAAACAAATTCACCTTTACACACCTATTGCTGAATCAACAGCCGTCTGCTTCGTTGATATTTTATCATCTACTTTTTTTTGTCGTTTCAATGTAGCTGGTGAAAGCCTTTCCCTATTTGGTAATTGAAAACCTACTCTTTGTCTGTCACTCAGAAATTGCTTTTCATGTCTATTTTGATATTGTTCATAATGAGCCTGAACATATATTTTTTTTGGTTGTGCTAAATTATCTAATCTAGACCGTTTCGATGGCCCACGGACCGCTTCCCCTTTTAATTCCTTAACTTCATCGATGATATCTATTACATTTTTTCTGTAAAATTTTCTTGCAGGTTTCTCAAGAGATAAGCGTGCAGCCGGTTTGGTCTTTTCATTTGTTACATTTTGGTGTAAATTCTTTTCTTTGTGCGATTGTAATCGTACAGTATTTATATCGTTATTGCGTTTGTAATTCGTAATTTTCGTTTTGTTTTCTGGATATATGTTTTCAGATTTCTTTGATGATCTTTTTTCATTTCCACCCTTTTGCCTTGTTTTCTGAACGTTATCTATATCATGAAGCAGTTGAGATATTGCTTTTAACGGGTTATTATTTATTTTAGTGTCATATTTTTTTACTTCTTTTTTTACTTTATTATCTACTGCTGTACTACGTTGCTTAGAACTAATTATAACTTTTGGAATAACAGTTACAAGATCACTATTTATATCTTTGTTTAAATTTGAAGATATTAATTGATGTTTGTTGCTACTTCCACTGTCACAGCTTTGTATACTATTACTTTCTTTCGTAATAGCTGTTGTTGCATTATTTTTATTAATTTTAAAACTATAGGAATCTGTTTCATTATTTATTTTCATTAAGTCATAAATTTTATTTATATTTCTTCGGCACTCGGTAGCCATTTCTTTTTTAACAATTCCTTTATTTTCATTTTTCGTTGGTGTATTAGTTGGAACTAATGCTTCAGTACTTTGTACCAATTTGAGAAAATCATTTTTATTGACTTCACCTGCGCCCTTTCTATTAAAAATAAAGAAAAACAATTGTTTTATTGGTACGTAAAAGTTATATAAAGATATAAAGCTCGTTTAAATATATTATAGCTTAACGCTTTTATCGTGTAAAGCAGGGTAGACACAGAGAATCTAGTGTGAAATACACCTCCTTCTTTATATATTATATGTACAATAAAATAAGTAATAAATAATATTATACTTACAGCATTTGCTTGTGAAAGCTTGACATTGTATCTGTAACACTTAGATCAGATACAGATGTATTTGTGAACAGTCGTTTGATAATGCTCAAATTATCCCCGTCATTAGATATAATGGAAATCGATCGAGTGCCAATTTCTTTTCCTACGTCTTGAACGCTATCCGATTTGCTTGGTAAGTGCATAATTTCTGTATCTGCATCCTCTAAATAATAACTACGGCTAATGAAATTTTGGCTTGCTTTGTTTGGTGTTGATCCAGATTCATGTTTCTCTTCATTGTCATAATCTAAATCAAGAGAAGAAATATGATTTATTTTATGCCTATTAACTTCTCTTTTTAAACTTTTGTTATCTAAAGTTTGTCCATATATCGAATTATAAAAGGATTTATTTGTAATAGATAATTTTGTAACAGAGTAAGAAGAATGAGCCATTATTGCACCTTTTCCATATTTCGGCTTAGTTACTTTATGACTCTCATTGGTAATCATTTTCTTCTTTTCTCGTTTTTCTTTGATTTCTAAAAGTTTTTTTCGTTTCTTCTCTTCAATAACATATGATCTATTTTCATATGGTGATTTAATTCTAACACGTGAAGATCTTTTCTTTTTAGTTGATGTGTCTTCACTTTCCTCTAGGACAGGAGAGTTCATGTTTAATCGTCGCATTGTATACGATAATTCGTCCGTAATTGGATACGGTTCAGTAAATTCTTCAATAGCATAACTTTCGTCTGAATTTATATTATCATTCAAATCAGCTTGACTGTGGTATGTTAAACTAGGTGTAGATTTTAAAATGACATCATTATCGTTATTTTCAACGTGACTTATTTTAGCCTTTTCATCGTAATCAGACGTAATTTCTATAACTGAACATTGTTCTAAAAAGAATTAAAAATCTTTAAATAAGTACATAAAAATGTCAACTTGCAAGAAATAAGCTAGCCAGCTAGCTATATAAATGTGTAATTATCGTGAAAATCAAAGACCTTATTGTAAGAAATTAGATACCTGTGTGTTCATCTAGCAATGATGTACGAAGGACCATTACTGAATTCACGTTAGCTTCTACCTCATCAGAATTTGAACATTGTAATTTTAATACCACATTTACACGCGATTCATTTAAATTTTTGAGGCTAGGTAATTGTTTATCTTTTTTATAGCTTATAGTGAGATTATTATCAAAGTATTTGCGGAAAAGTTTATAAGTCCCACTTAATAATTTTGGCACTTGTAGATAAATTCTTTTTTCTAATATTTTTTTTAGGCATCTTATATCCATTTCTGAATGTACTTTATCATCCCACGTATTTTTAAAATGCCTCGATTTACGTTTGATTCGTGCGGGTACGTTGGCACAACTCACTATGGCATTCTTTTGACAATCATTCTCCTTATGAATGTTTTTGACCTCTCGCCACTTTTCTTTGGCTGTTCCAGTTAAATAGTCACCATTACTTATACGTTTCAACTGGTCAATAGTATGTTGAACGTATTTTATAACGTTATCCATATAAAAACTATAACTGTCTTCTGAGCACTTACAGCAAATATAATCTAACAATGATGCTGGAATTACAGTACTATCGGAGTACTTGAAACCGGACATTGAATGTATATTTAAATGGTCTTTAAAATAATTGTCGTTAAACATAAAATGTTTATCATATTCATTAGATATATAAGCTGTCTCCATATTCACACTGCCGTATTTGTGACAGAGTGAAGCTTGAAAAGAAGGAATTGTATTGAGGAGGTCGATCCTTTTGTCGTTAATCGTGATAACGTTATGAACATCTTCATTACTGAAGATTTCACTAACATCCGAAACATCAGAATCTACATCATCATTGTAAATTACCGTTTCTACATAGTGGTTAGGTACTTTTTCAATTGTATTTTTAGAAATATTAATGGTTTTCGTGCGATGATCCATGTTTTCGTATAGAATTACCAAATCACGTGTACATAGATTGTTTTCTAAAATTGAAAGAAAACATTTAATTGAATTTAACTATCAAAATATATCTTTTTCATGTAAACAGAATTTGCAAAATTTTTAAAGGCATACCGTCATATTTGATTTCTTCAATTTCAAATAACTCGCTATTATTTACAATTTCTTGTGAGCTATTATTAAAAAATAAAGCTTGTTCTTTATCTGGGCCGTCGTTCTTATCTGGTAGTTGATCAATCAACATGATTATTTCTGCATAAATTTGTTTGAATACCAAAATATATTAAATTTAAACGAATAAAATAATATATAAAATGCCTACAAAAACACAAAAGACACCGTCAACGGGATTATGAATTTTATGTTAACATTTTAAATCAGAAAAATTGCTAAGTTACAAACTTGAAATGAAATTGACTTTTTCATATAGCACATTTACTTACTGGCCTTATTTGAATAATAATGTCTTCATAATATATATTTTTAGCAAACTATATATCAGCACTATACAGTACCTACTATAGAATTAACAAAACACTTCTTTTACATTTTTGCTATTAAATTTAGTATATGGAAAATATAATTGCCAAAGAAAATTAGGGATGACCAAAAAGTTAAGACCGTTTACTTATTTTAATCTGTGTGTCACTTGATTATAGTGATTACTGACATCTGTTGTGTAATGTCAAAAAAATTAGAAGTTCAAATTTATTTGAAATTGTGAATTGGTCTTGAAAAAAATTATGGCAAGCATAGAATTAGATATATGGAGAGGGGAATGGGGGCTAGCATCTATTGACTTAGAGTGCCTAAAAGTCTTAGTATGTGTTATATTTATAACCTATTTATTTTATACCGGTGCTAATAGTTAACAGAAATTTCACATAAAATTTCAGACTTATATGAAATTCATCGGAGTGCCAGTGAAGGTTCGAGAATGTAGCAATCCATTTTTCACACCAAAAGGCACTTTACCTGTTATGAAAGATGGAAGAACTGTTCTTACTAATTTTGAAGAGGTTGTAGAATATTTAAAATCGTTGGTAAGAGACATTGACAAAAAATGTTATTCCTATAACATTTTATAATTTTAAAATTCATTACAAAGTTTGTTTTAGCATTACAGCACTGACGTACATTTAAACCAGAAACAAGCTGCTGAAGCTAGTGCATTTACTCAATACCTCAGAGATAAACTTTATCCTGCCTATCAATATGCATGGTGGGTAGATGAGAAGAATTATGGCGACGTAACACGACCAACATTTGCAAAGGCCCTACAGATACCATTTAATTTTTATTATCCATCTAGATATCAAAATGTTGCTAAGGAAATGATAGATGCTTTATATGGTGAACATACAGATCTAAAAGAAATTGAGAAAACTGTAAGTTATTCTGATTACTTTAAATTTCCTATATAATATAGTAATCATATTACTATATACTGTAGTTATGCTTGCAATAAGTGGCATATTTTGGCCTTACACTGAATAACCATTATTTTGGCTCTTTCCTGACTGAATACCTAAATATTAGGCAACAATAAATAATTGAACTGTTTAAATATTTGCTTGTTTTGATGTCATACAAGATTTCTGTACTTATCACAACAAAATATATAATTTAAGTTATATATTTTGTTGTGATAAGTATACAGTTTAGTATTAGCCATTTTTAATCTTTACAGGTCTACAGTGAAGCGGAAAAGTGCCTTAAAACTCTTTCAGACAGATTAGGGGAGAGTGAATATTTCTTTGGTAACCGTCCATCTTCATTTGATGCAATAGTGTTTGCATATCTCGCACCTCTAGTGAAAGCACCTTTTCCAAATTCAACTTTATCAAATCATGTCAAGGGAATAGCAAATTTAAGTAGATTTGTCGCTAGAATCAGTCAGAAAAACTTTAGGAATGTTACAGATGGTGAGTTTTCTAAATTATTATTATTATTTTGTATTTGAGATCTTATTCCAGAATATAGTGGAGTAGGCAGATAGAACCGAGGCTTGTGACACTCTTTTTTCTGATTTCTGCTTGAATTCAATCATTCATTGTGTTCCACCACTGTTGAATGGTGCACTTTATCTACCAAGGCTGGAAAGTATACAGCATTAACTCTACATAATGAGGATAGAATCTGAAACTAATATGTTTACAATTAGATGCTTGTCCACTCCCAAGATGATCTCATACTATTATTTATTGTGACATTAATTATTTCATGTCTAATTCAATAATTAAATAAATTGACAAATTATAATAAATTGGAATATTAATAATTGTAATATTTTTGTATAATTTCAAAATTTATTTGTAGTAGTGCAACTACTACATTTATTTATGAGCATATGATTGATTTAAAAATGATACATTTTTATAAGCAGTTATTATTATAAAGATATAATTATAATTATTGTAATATAAAGGAGATTTTTGTTGTATCCTGCACACAGTAGGGTAAGCAAAGGTAGCCTAGTGTTAAGACACTCCGCCTACCCCATTTTCAGCCAAACTATTTGCCACCAAAGTAAAGAAATGAAAATAAGAATATTATTTATTTCATTTCCTTGAGTTCTGTCGCGCTTACAGTGTTTACAATAGCTTACCGTGACGCTCCGTCTGGGTATGATTCCCACTTGAGGAAATAAAATATTTTCTTACTTTACTTAGAAAACGTATAAAGATTTGAACGTAGCGGGACTCGAGCTCGCGCACTCTGGAAACCGACCAGGTGCTCTGACCTCTAAGTATTTTTGTTTCCTAAGTGTGGAATAACACTTTAAAAATGTTAAAAATATTTTCATGTTTCTCGCTCTGGTAACGAGGTAAAGCACGACGGGGCGTTCCCCCACTCAACACACAATGCCTCAAGAATATAGCGGAAAGTGGGGAACGTCAGTGTCTCAATGGGAACAGAGTGTCTTAAAACTAGGTTGCTCTACCCATCCTGCTATTAGGATGAAAGTAGGAAGCCAACAACTTAATCACAGTAATATAATGTTTCATACACAGAATACAACAGACAAAATTCAAAGAAGTCTCAAGGTACACAAGCTGAGAGAGAAGCACAGTTTCCAAATGCAACTCGTAACAAGTTCCTGGCGGGTATATTTGCATTGCTGGCCATGACCGGTTACGCGGCCGCCACTGGCATGTTTCAGGTAACTATATCATTTTTGTCTTGTAGCTCTTAATATAATAAGAGAAAAAGAAATAAGAAACTACGTTTTCTGTTTTTCGTTTTTATTTGAGACATTCCATGTTGACATTCCATGTTGTGGTATTTGGCTTAATAATTTGAATACAATAATTTCCAAAATGGGAACTGAACCTACATCCACCATATGAACAGTCAAACACTGTCCAATAACACTACAATGATCTTTAACAATAATAAATAATATATTAATTATGTGTATTATAATTTAAACACAGCTTATTTAAGCTTTTTCTAAGCTAATATATTCAAATAAGCAACATTTTAGTTACTTAATACATGAGTATTATATTATAATAATAATGTATATTTGCTTGCATGGTATGCTTATATTGAGAAATTTAGCTCTTTTTATTTTTTGCATTTGCTTTTTTGCAAGAAAGATTGGTTTTGTAGAAGTTAATTAAAAAAAGATGTCTCTTCTTAATGAAGTAATATGAATAACATATAGCCTCATATATTCTTTTATACAACGTAAGATTTAATAAAAATTGGCATTAATATAAACACATTAATATTATTAAAAGTACAGATTTGTACTCTTATTCATTCTCACATTGTTTGTTCAGGATTTGAGAGATTTCGAGCACTCACAAGAGTACGGGGATTTGTTTGAGAATGACGAAGACGACAACTGACAGTGGGGTTACGGCGTTTAACACTGAAACAATCTATTTATATGGCTGCTCAGTTAACTTTTATAATATTTTAATTTTTATTATTATATCTGAGGATTCCTTGTTATATTTCAATCCCAAACTTATTTTCTATGTGAGTTTGGACTACATGTGGGTATCTTATTTTATATATAGAGTCAATTGAAAAGACCAATTTATTATTATTAGACATTTAATAAACGTTATGTGACTTTGTATTCATGTTTTATAAACGGTTTTTTAATCGGGTTATTAAGATCAAACTGAATTGTCTAAAAATCTAGATTTTTTTTATTCAAAATAAAAATTATAGTTGTGGTTACTAAGTAATAGGTTTGGATTAAATTTATGAGGCCATTGTTTTTTAAAATAATATTAATAGTAAATTATTTCCAAAGTGATATAACTATTCCTATTTCAGATTTTTTTAATATAACATTATTTTTAAAACAATTTAATTAAATCATTTCAATTTTTAAAGTATCATAGTGAGAGAAGATGTTCTTTAACACTTTTTCAGTAATAAAAAAAATTATAGTAAAATTTTAGAATATTCTCAGCTTAGTTCAGCATGCTCAAAAAATATATATGTACATTGCACATGTTTATTTTGCATTTTAATAAACATTCAGATTTACGCATTTTTAGTAAGTTAGTTTAATTTTTTTTTATTTTAAGGGTGAATGAATAGAGTCGTGGCTATTTGTTAATGTCTCAAATATAATTATATAATCTATTTATAAAAAGTATTTCAAAATAACATCACTTAACTGTATAATAATATTTTTAATTATTATATATTTAGAATTTATAGCACAATATTTCTGAAATTTCAAAATATGGCGTATATGTTTTAATTGTTTTGTAAAGATAAATTTGGTTAACATTAAATTAAAAAAAACCTGTACACTATATTATAATAATATCATATTTTAAAAAAATGTTCTCGAAATATGCGGCTAATTTTATCAAGAAAGGACTCTCATATTTTTTTTGTGAATATAGAATACTTATATATGAAATTAAAATGTTGATATCATACACTAAGAGACGTGTATGTATGTATGTTAGTACTTGTAGCGTAAACGGTTCCTAGTGTGCTTTATAGATTGTTGGAAACGACTGAAAACTATGTATTTAACTTTGTTAGTGGAGCATGAATAAAGTTTGTTTGTTGATGTACGTTTTTCACTTGCCTTCTAGTTATCCCTTTATTATTAGTATGTACGTTTGTTTATTTTATTTGCAAATATAAATAAATAAATATTTAGACATACGCTTTTTTTATTTTAAATATGTTTTATTGCTAGATTTCTTTATTTTATTATTGCTTTTATACAAACTACTTATGTGTATATAAATACACATTTTTAAATTATGTTACAGTGATATTTTAAAGTCATTAGTCAGGCTTTAGGAGGTAATCGTGGCGCAGGAATTAAACCGTGCAACCATAAACGCGATAGTTAGTGGGATTGATTCCCATTCGGGAGAATGTAATAAGCGTATCACAAAGCTTGGGAGATAGAGACAAGATTTGAGCTTTTATAAAATTAGTCTTTTCATATAAAAAAATGTTTTATGTATCACAAAGGTAGAGGCATATATTAAAAGATATTTAAAATCTATACTTAAATATATCTTATAAACAAAAGAAACAATATATATATAAAAATACAAGAATATTTCAACAGCGCCTTTCACTATGGAGCTGGGAACAGACGATGCTTCTCAACAAATTCCGCATCGCCAAGAAACATTTGGAAAAACTCAGACGGATACAAGTTGTGAAGGAGGAGGAAAAACCTGCAGCGTGAACTATTAAATAATATTACTATTTATTTCTTTATCTTTGTATAATAAATTCCATAAAAAACATAAATGTGAAATGAGAGAGAAGTTAAATATTAAGTACTTCGTCGTTCTCAACATCACCAACGAAAGAAGAGGAAATATT